>PVIC010016939.1:0-33332 GCA_004025085.1 Thryonomys swinderianus
GGGGAACCGGGTTGCTGGGGCCTGGGGTGCCGGGGGGCCAGGGGACCGGGGGTCCAGGGACCCGGGGTGCCGGGACAAGCCGCCGGCTCCGGGGACAGCTCGCCAGGGCTGGGTGACCACTCAGCGGGGGCAGAGAGCCACGCAGGCGAAACGGAGCCCGTGCGGCGCTGTGGTGCTCGGAAGCGGCTCCGCACAGGCCCGCCCGGCCCGGGGGCGCGGCGCACCAGGGTCCGCGGAGGGCGGTGCCGGAGCCGGCTCTGTGTGCTGCATCACTTTCCCTGTCCGGGGTGAGTGTCCGCGCCGGGGCTTCGTCCGTGCGGGGCGCGAGAGAGGGAGATGCTGGGCGGCCCGCCCCGGAGCACACAACGAAAGGCTGTGGGAAGTGTACACTGAAGGAAAAGTTCTCCAAAGATGAAAATTTTAATTTGAGTCAAATTATCTATTCCAAGGCTTGAACGAAAATGTACGATGATCTAAGTCAACCGTAGGAAACCGCTGGGGCGAGAGGGCAGCGGGGTGACCCAGCCGGACCCCGACGCCCCTGAAGGCTTGACAAGGCGGCCGGGTGCGGCTCAGCGTGAGGCCCTGGGTTCGATTCCCAGGACTGGATAAAGAAAAAAGAGTCTCTTTTAGTGCCTGTGGCAGATTAGGGCTCCATAAATGTTAACAATTACTATTTTTTGGAGTATATGTGCTGCCAAAGTGAGCACAGTTATCATTTTTGAAGAGACATGAAATATTTATGATATCATAGCATTACGGAAATAAAGTAGAACACACGAGCAAGTGTGCGTCTGCAGCTGTGTATCTAAAGTAAGCCCGGCAGTGGGACCCACATCCTCTCCACACGCATACCCACACGCACACACACCCACACTCGCACACACACTCGCACACTCGCACACACCGACAGCCCTCCCACCCCCCACCCTGCGGTCAACTGGGAGTCACTGTTCTTTGTATTTCTGCAAATTTGCGAGATCGCCTCTTTCACTCGTATTGTCAAGGAAAGCAAA
Organism: Thryonomys swinderianus; assembly: GCA_004025085.1. NCBI lineage: Eukaryota > Metazoa > Chordata > Mammalia > Rodentia > Thryonomyidae > Thryonomys > Thryonomys swinderianus. The sequence continues at coordinate 1,017 of PVIC010016939.1, forward strand.
TGAATACAGGAAAAGCTTCTTGTGGCGGCGGCTTCGGTGCAGGACCTACAGGAGCTGCCGGAGATCTTTAACAAATGAGAGAATGAATGAATGAATGAATGAATGAATGAATGAATGAACGAACGAACGAACGAACGAGAGCTAGCCGGGCCCTGCAGCCCGAACCCCTCAGATGAGCCTCCCGAAGCAGGACTCCCTCTGCTCGGACGTTTTCACATTCGCTGGAAACCAGCAAAGCACGTCCCGGACTCCCCGGGAGGCGGGCGAGGCTCTCACCCATCCCGGAGCAGCCTCTGCCCTTCGGCCCCGGTTTGCCCGGACGGCCACGCTCTCGCGCATGCGCGGGGCCGTGCTCACGTCCCGCGCTGTTCCTTTCCCCGCCGTCCTCCGGCTCCGAGGCCCGGGCCACGGCGTTTGCCCGCGTCCAGCGCACAGCTCCATCCCTTCCTGGCTTCTTGTCGTTGGACCCAGTATTTAGAGATTTTTAATGTGACTTGTCCTATCCTGTCCTTAAAGTTACGTACCAAGAAAGAATGAAATTAAAAACATGTTGCAGCCGGGCGTGGTGGCTCATGCCTTGTCACCCCAGCATTCGGGAGGCAGAGGCAGGAGGATTTCTGAGTTCGAGGCTTGCCTGGGCTCCATAGTGAGCTCAGAGCCAGCCTGAACTGCAAAGCGAGACCCCGTCTCACACACAAAAAAACATGTTGCATAGCTTGATTCCATAGCAAGTAAAAATGATTTTGTCGTAGCCACTTTCCCCAGTGTGTCTCTTCTTTGCCTGACCCCCCACTTTTCGTTGTAAAAGCTCTTCTTTGAGTCATTTGACTCTACAAAAGTCTATATATCTCAAAAAATCCAAAGGCTAGATCTATAAATATAATCATGCATTTCCTCTTTGAAGTGTTAATTTAGTAAATTAAATTAATAGTTTCCTAATATGCAAACATCTATTTGGTAAGTGTTTATTATGTACTTGTTTATTATATACTTGTTATTTGGTAAATGTTTATTATTATGTATTACTGTGTGGCTGGAGCCTCATTATTAATATCTTATTTCAAATTTTTATATCAGAATTGGTAAGTGAAATTAGTGCAGGATGTTTTTATTACGTTCTCAGATATCCATACTTTTATATTTAATAATTCTATTAATTATGTTTATCTATTATATTTATAATTTTATCCAAACATTTAGAATCTTTATTTCTTTGTTTCCTCTTTATGCCTTAAACTGGTAAAATAAATCAGTGGAAATGCCTCATCTTTGTCCTCTTGAGCGCGGGTGGGTGTGGACAAGGAGCGACAGAGAGCTTTAAAGTGGGCTTCTCCCGGGTGTCTCTCTCTCTCATCGACTCACCCACATGTAATCTTTGTGTACCCCGCCGTGTACACCTACAGGCCCTTCGCAGGCATTTAGAATAATTCCTTCCTGTTTTAAAGCTTCCAGGTTTTTTTTTGTTTTTTTTGTTTTTGTTTTTGTTTTTTTTTTTTGCTTTTTTGGAGACAGGGTCTCGCTTTGTAGTTCAGGCTGGCCCTGAGCTCACTATGGTGCCCAGGCAAGCCGCTGCGAACTCAGCAATCCTCCTATCTCTGCTTCCCGAGTGCTGGGATTACAGGCGTGAGCCACCACGCCCAGCATTATATGTGGTAACCGGGGATCGAACTCAGGTCCTTGCGCTTGCGAGGCAGGCGCCGGAACCACTGAGCTAACCCTCCGGCCCAAGCTTCCAGTTTTTTCCTGGAGCTAACGCCGCCCAGACCCCGCTTCAGCTCCCTCGCTGTCGTCCGGGCGGCCTTCGCCGGCCGGTGTCCGCCCCCTTCCGACGCTTTGGCTGCTGCTTCTTCGCTCTTGCGCTCTGCGATTTTCTTCGTGTAGCTGCCCAGAGGTGGATCTTCTCCACTCACTTAGTTTGGCACTTGAAATCGTATCATCTGAAAACTTGCATATTTATTGAAATCAGACATTTAGTTTCATAACTTTTATTTCCTCCGTTTTCTTCTTTTCAAGTGGAACTCCTAACCAAAGGTATTCGAAGTTTCAAGTTTATATCCTGCATTACAAGTTTTTCTTACATAGCTGCAAATGCTTTTGTCAATCTTCCTTATAATTAGAAAGAATAGATCTGACTATATTTTAGCTCCTTAAAAGGGCATTTAGCTTGTGTCAGTGCTGCCCTGTAGTCATGTTTCATTTGTTTGAATTTCATTGCTTTTTTTTGTTAATGTCTAGCTTTGTTAATGTCTAGCCTGACTTTTAGAGTCAGAATTAAAAGTTCAAAAGAAATATGGATTTATTGGTTTTGGAAATGTCATAATAAATTCATTAAATAATACTTTATCAAAATACATTGATACTTCTAAGCAATTAATTTCTGCATTCTTGGGGATATTTTTACATTATTACAAAATCAGGTCCATATTTTAAAATTCGCAAAAAATGGCGATGCTAGTTTAGGTTTATTCTGGGCTCTGCTGCGTTTCTCCAGGAGGCTGAGCAGTGGGGTCCGATACGGGAGGCTTCCCAGTGTGCACCGCGCCCGCCGCTGTGGACCTGGGGAGCCCCGTCCCCGCTCGGCCCGACCGCCGCACGCGCCGGGCCTGGTGACCCAGCTGGCTTCCGTAGTTGTGTCAGTTTCATGACGTCTCCGGAGAAAGAAGCGCAAGACTCTTCCTGCTGAGACACTCACAGTCTTCTCGCCTAAAATACTTTCCTCCAGAAGAGCTCTTATTTATTATATTAACAGACAACAGAAGAAAAATTTGCATTTTTGAGTGCCGTGGAAAAAGATCCCCAAGTCATCAGCTGCTCTGAGCAACATATTGCGCGTGTCCCACGTGGCGGCCGTGCCCACGTGGCAGCCGTGCCCACGTGGCGGCCTTGTCCCACGTGGCGGCCGTGCCCACGTGGCAGCCGTGCCCACGTGGCGGCCGTGCCCACGTGGCGGCCGTGTCCCACGTGGCGGCCTTGTCCCACGTGGCAGCCGTGCCCACGTGGCGGCCTTGTCCCACGTGGCAGCCGTGCCCACGTGGCGGCCTTGTCCCACGTGGCGGCCGTGCCCACGTGGCGGCCGTGCCCACGTGGCGGCCGTGTCCCACGTGGCGGCCGTGCCCACGTGGCGGCCGTGCCCACGTGGCGGCCGTGCCCACGTGGCGGCCGTGTCCCACGTGGCGGCCTTGTCCCACGTGGCAGCCGTGCCCACGTGGCGGCCTTGTCCCACGTGGCAGCCGTGCCCACGTGGCGGCCTTGTCCCACGTGGTGGCTGTGCCCACGTGGCGGCCGTGCCCACGTGGCGGCCGTGCCCACGTGGCGGCCTTGTCCCATGTGGCGGCCGCGCCCGCGCCGGGCGGACCAGGCCTGCTCCCGGGCGCTGAGGCCTGCACGCCGCTCCTGGGCCGCCTTCCGCGCCAGCGAGGCCTGTCTGCGCACGGGCTGGGGCGGGTGTGCGCCGCTCATCCACAGCGCGCGGCCACTGGCCGTTCTGAGACGAGGTCTTGGTGGCCGGCGAAGGCTGCTGGTTATTTACAGACTATTACTGGCGTCAGTCAGTGCCAAGGAGGTCGGAGTATAATCATAGAGCCCGGTTTCTCGTTCCCTGGTGAGGACTCCCCTGTGTGCCGCCCCGGGAGCCAGCGCACGCGCCTTCGGGCTCGGCCGCTGGGGAGGCAGAATCAGGTTGGGGTTTCTTCCTCAGTTCCCAGGACTCTCTCCACTGAGGGTGTTTAAGAGCGTCCTTGAACCTGCCAAGGAGAGGCCCACGGCACCGCTGCGCCATTTGTGACACCAGCGAATGACTCACATATGGCTGGCTATCCCTGGGGAAGGAACGGTGGCCCCTAGTTGGAAACTATTAGTTTAGAAAACCGAAAACTTCCCCAATTGAAATTGCTTTAGACAAGATCACACTCACTTCCGAACACCAGGGACCCAGGTCAGCTTGGTCCTGCCAGCTCCACGTCTCGGAGGGGGGGAGGGGTGGGGGGCTTTCTGCATGCCCCCGGCAAAGCCCGGCAGTGCCCGCACCACCAGGGCTTACTCAGCAGCCCGCAGGGGCATGGGCCACCAGCTCACCCTTCCTGCATAAGGAGGAGCTTCCTTGAAGACAACCCAAGCGCTTGTCTCAAGTAGAAAAGAGAGGATACAAAAAAGTTGAACAGGCAAACCCAAAATGTCAACTCAAAATTTACACATGAATTAAATGCATATTTATTGTACAACTTATAGGTTCCAGAAATACGGCACTGAAGAAGTAGGCCCTGGCATTTGCCGGGTATTTAGCATATTTCTTAATTTGACCTTATTTGCTAATACCTCATTTATTTTCTTTTGTCATGTAAATATGTCACTAAGCTGCCTAAAATTCTGTTTTAGAAATAGAAGACAATAGATAAATTATATATAAATATACATTGCAGTAAAATAGCAGCTTTCTGAGCAGATGCAGCCTACTGGTCATTCGCCTTGTGTTCTGTGCATTTCAAGCCCATTTCAGCTTCTTTCCTAATCACATAAAATTGTTGCTAGGATACCATCTTTCCTTCGCGTGCGGGAGAAGACAGGGGGAGACACTCCTGCTCACGCTCTTTGCTGGTCCTGGTGGTTCTCAGCTGATTTCCTGAAAGTTCCACTGGGACTTCTTCAAGCCTCCTCCAGCTTCACTACCATTCTGAAAAACGTCTGGTGAGGCTGATGAATTAGTACCGATTTGGACAGCAATATCAGCCTACCAGTGACAAACAGAACAGAACTTCCGCTTCGTCTCCGGAACGCTGAGAGCTGGGCAGGGAGCTGTGGCGTCCACCGCAAGGCCAAGCGCTTCCCTCTAGACTCACGGGCCTCCAGAGACCTAAAACGGCCCTGGGATGCCTCCCGCTGGGCTCCGTCCGGCTGTCCCGACACATGGAGAAGGAAATCACCGCTTTCTGAATGACCTGTCCTAAAGTAGCGGCGCCTCTTCCACTTACAAGCTGCTGGCTTGAAATCACTCACATGGGCCTCTTAGCTACAGGAAGCCTCCCTTGCCAAGGAGGCTGGCCCCGAAGGGCAGCTAGGAGCGTCTGTCTGTCCGGGTGAATTTGGTGCTGGGTTTTGGTGAGAAAAACCTCAGGGCAGGGTTGGTGTGGCAGCCGGAACCCACTTGGGGGAAGAGAAGCGTGTGTCCTGCGGGAATGGAAGGGCTGCTTCTGGAGCTGCGGCGGCAGGGGTACGGGAAACGCGGGGACAGGGCGGCTCTGGACAGGGCCTCCGAGCTGGGAGGACGGTCCCGGGGCCCTTCCGCGCACGAGCCCGAGCGGCCCGGGGTCTCAGGAGGCTCTGCCGAGGCGCCACCAAGCGCCTGAGGCTGTGCAGGAGCTCCGGGCAGCCTCAGGGACCCACCGCGTGGCGCGCCGCAAGCGCCTCGCTACGGGAAGCGCCGCCCTCCTGCACATCTTGCCAGATTCACTAGCATTCATTTCACTGGCAAATTCTGACCTAAACCAAAAGCGGAGGGAGATTCTGGGAAACGTGGCCGTAGGGAATAAGAATGTCGTTGCGCTGACAATAAGCAGCGGAGGCCGAGCAGCCTGGAGAGCACTCGCCGCCAGACTCCCCTCGCCGGGGCCTGCCAGGACCCAGCAGTAGGCCAGCACTTAGGAAAACGGATCCTGTCATTATGAATCTGGTGCTCAGGCCTCGGCCTCACCTCCTTCTCTTAAAATACAAAGACCATTGTTTAGTATGAGAGTGTTCATGACGGGAAGCCCACATTCGGCACTTAAGCTTAGAAATTACAGAGAAATGCCCCTGGGAGCCGGGAGACCCCGGGCACACACTTTTGCTTCCCAGTTCCACATCTTGCATTAAAAATGAAGTAAGTACTTAACTACAGGGTAAATAGAAGAATAGGCAGAAGGGATATGATAAAGCTGTGGGCCAATGCTTAACAAAGGTTAAAAATTTATTTCACAATCAAGTCTTTGTCATAAAAAAAAAATTCTTCAGTTAGGATCTCTCAATACTCAATCCAACACCAGGAAGATTTCTACAACCGAATGGATTTCTCATCATAGTAATGTATCTTATTAACACATATATTATTTTAATATAAAGATCTTAAACCTTAGAACTAGCCTGTTTCTATGCATCTAACTTGTGACATTAGGAAGAGGCCGGTTAGCTCTGTACCATAGGTTCGGTTGTGGTCATTCTGGTACTGCTTTAATTTCAAGAGGATTTAAAAAGTAACTTGAAACTAAACCCAGTTGAGCTTTCTTCATCGTTCTCTATTTTGATCATGTTTTACGCTTTTCCAGGACAACCTCAGGACATTACTCCCTTGTTACTTGAAAGATTTATTTTTTAAAGTGGGGAAGGGACAGGCGAGGACATTTCCTGGCAGAAACTCCCGGAGGGGCTTTGAGAGCACCGGGAGGGGCGATGTTCGCGGACGCCGCTGGCGAGCAGGCTCCGCCCCACAGGGGAGAGGCTGTTTCTCCAGGTGGCCAGTGGTCCGCGGTCCGCACCGCAGAGGGCACCTGGCAGCCGGGCACAGTCAGTCGAGGTTTGGATCCTATCAGGACTGATCGCTTATATTGTAGAGATAGTTTAAGTGTTTGGAAAAAAAAACTACAGACTGAGTCCTAGGCAGACTGAATCTAGCAAATGGTATCCATGGCTCTTAAATGCTACCGTGCACAGAAAAAATTCTCTAAACTGTTCTGGTCTAAAAATGTTTCTTAAAGTTTTGCTCCAACACTTAGGAAGATAAATCAATCTTAGCTTCTATCCGATAGTCATCATTTTGGAATTTGGGAAACAAAGTGGTTTTCTACATGCAATTAATGAGAGGAAGACAGGATCGCTGCCCACAGCCGTGTCCCAAGCCCTCTCCGGAGCGCTCTGTGGGGCACCGCGGAGCCGGCGTCAGTCCCGGGTGCTGGCAGGGCGGCCCCTCAGGTCCTGTGCCCAGCTGCCCCTGCACACGGGGCGCCTGCCGACCCCGCCCAGGGTGACTGCTGTTGCTCTTGGAGCTGAACTCCGGGTGCGGCTCTTCACTGTGAGCTGGGTAATGAAAGTGTGTTTGTAACTTCATCATGGTTTACAACCTATTAAATGTAATGTCCCACGCCTCATAAACCCGGGGTGCTCTTTTGTTGGTGGTTGTTGCTGTTGGTCTAAGAGCACATTTACCACGCTATCTGCACTGATTTCTCCGGGTGAGATGTGCTTTTGCAGCTACCATGCCCATCCAGATCTCACTGCCACACGTGAGTGTCCTGGGGAAGGGCTTCCTGCAAAGGCACTTGAGTCTTCCGGTACAATCGCAGGGCACCCCAAAACTCAGGGGCAGGCAGTGTCTGAAAGACGCATCACACCACACACAAAAACTGGCCATATTTACCTTCAGACTGTCGTGTTCTAAAGTGAGAACCTTAGATGAATCACGGCAGGCCAGAGACGCTGGCCCACTCTTCCTATCATGCACAGGGCTCCAGTAGTGAGGAAAACATGAAAACCAGACGTGCAATTTGACTCCTGAATCCATCAATTATTCTTTCTTTAAGTTTTGATGGCTAACAGGAAAAAAGATTTCATTATTCAGCCAACTAGAAGCCGATTTTAGGAAACGTTGGCTCCCAGGGAAACTTAGTGCCAGGGGAAGTGGCTTCTTATTAATAAACTATTTTCTTAAGGAAAAAATTTGTATTTGCTTTTTTATATTTTATTTTCATACACATCCAAAACTACGATAAGGACATTTAAATTCTGAAAAAGCCCTCCTCTTCTGATAACTTTATACAATTGTCGAAAGATCTGTTTTCAGTTCTTATTTCATTGTGGATCATTTTAGCACACGGCTCAGGTTTTCTTCTGTCTGACTCACTGCCCTTAAGGAGAATTCTAGAACCATCTGTGAATAACTCTGAAATGCTCGGAGTGACATATAAAAGCAGAAAAAGCACAAGAAAACTGGGAGAATGGCTTTCTTTGCTGAGACCTGTGTCTTCAGGATATTTGATGAATCCTGGATTCGAGCATGATCCTGTGGCTCTTCGGTCAGCACAGCACACTCCAAGGCTACCTGCTGCTCCTCCCGCCCAACACACAGCACAGACAGAGACACCTCGTGGAGCCGAGAGCGGGGAACTGACATGACAGAGGAGAAGTGTGGCTTCAAACCAGAAAACCAGAGGGAAAAAGCCTGAGCCTGCCACTGCCCCGATGGGCTGCGGACGGGAACCCCGACCCACAAAAGCTGCCTGAGCTCGGTATCCTTGACGTTCAAATGAAGGTCGTAGTAGCAAATATTCAGGTTGTTTTAAATTTTAAGTCACGGACCCGATGTCAGAGACTGTCACGCATCACAGATGCTCAAAGATTGTTAATGGTTGTTAAAATTACTCCTGTTTCTGATGTCGAGCGCGGGGCCCGGGAGGAGCAGGAGGCAGGAGGTGAAGCCCCGGTGCGTGCCTGTCCCGGTCCTCCGCGGAGAACAACGGGCAATTATGGCGGTGTCTGGGGTGCGTATGATGTGGCTTCTCCTCCTCAGCCATCCGGCTGAGGTCAGCAGAAGGCGCTCAGATGCTTGCAATTTGGGGTCACGCTGGAAGCGGTGACTCAGGGGCCAGGCGCTCTATAGCTTACCAGTCCTTTCAGTCAGCCCCTGAGTCACAGCTTTATTTTCTTAAGTAAAGGGAGCCGGCCTTGGGGGAGCCAGTTCAAATGGATAAATTATAGTGTTCCATGTGGCAAATTCTAGATTAGCTAACGTGGTCAAAGGATTTCTGGTTGGTAAGTAATTGCGACAATTATTGATCTCTAAGAAAATAAGATAGAGTCGATATATTTATGACTAAAGGAGCCTGGGCAGAAATCAGCTATTCTTAGATCTCCAGGGCCTCTCAGGATTTACAGCACCAAAACTGTAACTATAAATGATCTTTTTGTAGGTGGTCAGGAAGGTCGGGGCGGGAGGATCTCGTGGGTGAGGTGCCAGGTTCGAGTCAGTGCTCTCTAAGGTTTACTAGCTGGTGCCACGAGCACAGGGACGTAGACAGCGAGGTAGTGCCGCCGCCGACAGCCGCACGAACAGCCCACAGAAGGCTCCAGAGGTGAAGGAGTGCGCTCCCCTCGCGAGCAGGCAGCTCTGTCACATGCCAAGCATGGAGAGGTGGGTTTTCGGGCCCCTCATCTAACCTTCGGGACCACGCTGAAAGTGGGCACCGCATAACCAGAAGAGTGCGACTCAGACACTGGCAGTGTTGCGCACACAGCAGGCACCTGGCGAGTAACCGGAAACATGTGGCAGAACCAAAAAGAAACACCTTCCCCGAAACGCCCTCCTTCCCCCAAGGGAAGGCGCACTTTCTCCTGTAGCTGCTTCTGCTCCAGGGTGGCGGCCTGGGTTGTAGCGGCATTTCTCTCCTCCTTCCTTCCCAGCCAAGGGCATGACTTTCTGATTCGCCAGCAGATGGGTCCCTGAAGGTTACAGGCTCCGGAGGAGGCTTTGCACTTCCTCAGTGTTCGCATGAGGGCGGGAGTCGGAGAGCGATGCAAGGCCCTCTCTGGAGCACTCTGGAACATTCTGGAACACTCTGGAAAGATATTTGTATGTCTGCTGAAGGCTGCAGCAGACTCCAAGGCCTTTATCCACTGCGGCCACGCTGCGTTCCCAGCCTCTGGAGGGGCCTCTGAGTGCTCCGACGCCCTCTGGAGGGTGACCGGGCAGCGCCGCTCTCCTCTGCTCTGGAGAAACAGTCACAGGAGCTGAAACTGGTGCCCACTAGGGATCTTCCGGCCTTCAGGGAGGGCAGGCCAGCCCTGCAGGCAGGTACGGGGCTCCCGCACTCCCACTGCGGGTGATGTTGGAGCCACCGCCTGGGCGGCCTTACTGAGCGTCCTCCCCCATGTCCTGCCTTCCCCACCATCACCGCTGCTTCTCCAAAGGCCACCTTGCCCTGCGCGGGCGCTTCAGAGTGGGCCTGTCTCTCAGCAGGGCTGCCACTGGCCAGACCCCCAAGGCCCTAAATCCTGCCGCATCTACGCACTCAGATGGCTGGTGCTGTCTTTATCACTGGGATCACTGCAGAGAGGGAAGCGAACAATTTTGGAAAGAGGAAGTCTCAGAGACGATGTTCGTCAGGCACTAAACGATCAGAAACTTGCCAGGCCGGAGAGGAGAGAGCCACTCACCTACAAGGACAGCCCTCCCGCCTGGAGGCTTTGCCCGGAGAGGATCCATGCTGCCAGGCTTCAGCTAGAAGACGACGTTAGCCCACTGCCAGGCCACGCGGAGAGCACCAGCTCAGCGCTGCAGCAGTGAGCGTGCTTAGGCCTCAAGCTGCGAGCCTTGCAGCTGGAAATAATAAGTAAAGTGCAAACTCCCTGCCTTCAGGAAAACCATGTTTGTTAGTTTGTATTTTTCCTTTTTATTAACTTCTTTTGAATGATTTCACTCATTTGTATGTATTATATGATAGCACACAGCTACACGTGCTCCTCACCAGACCCGAAGCAGTCATCTTACTTAAAAATGTTTATCCAAACACGGACGCTCAGATTAGTCCTGGCCCCAGGAAGGGCGCCGGGACTAGGGTTTCCGGGCCAGTGAACACCGCTCCCTCGCAGCGCCGCGCTTGCACCTCCTCTCCCGGAAGTGCTGGGAGCCCATGGCTTCATTCGGCTTAGACATTAGGAAACAGCCAACATGTTCACTGAGGTTGCTTTACTATGTTATTTTATATGATAGGTAAAGAATTCTAGGAGAAGAGAGTTAAAGCGGGTAGCAGTTAAGAAGAGCCAACGCATATCAAGTATTATAAGAAATTTCATGAGCCACTCGTGAGAGCGGCGCAGAGGCCGTGGTCCACCTCTGCTCTCTCACCGCAGGCGTGAGACCATCCAGACCCGTGGGGTGTGGGAGGCCCCGGGGAGCCAGGCCCCAGCAAGACCTGTCCCGCCGGCGGGGGCCGAGTCACCGGGCCCTGGACGGCAGCCAGCAGCAGGGCTCCCGGCGACAGTGTTTACGAGATACCGCACATAATTGAGACATGGTAATAAAAGTATATAAACTTTTAATCTTCAACTTTTCCTTTAAAAAAGGTGGTAAAGCAACTAGGGAAGTTACATAAAATGTATTTTTAACAGCATCAGGAGCGATATGAATTTTAAGTTCAAGTCAGATATTTTAAAATTAACTGTCTTGGTGCATTTGAAGTATACATTGTAATCACGTTCATCACTGGGAATTTGAACCTGTACATGATATATTTTAGCTCTTGTGTTCTTCCCATCCCCCCCCCCCCCGCTACCCTGTCACGCTCCCTATTTACAGAAGTTTTGTTTCCATTTTTTCACTTTTCTGTTTCCCTACTTTTCTTTTCCTTCTCCCTACTTCCCCTTTGAAGCTTTGCTTCATATTTCACATTATTTATTATACATTTTGGTCTTTATTTCCACTTTCAGCTTCTCACTCCAGAGAAGCAATGTGGTGTTTGCCCGTGTGTGTCCTATTCTTTTCACTTAAGAAACTATGTGTCCGCTTTGATATAAATGTCTCTAGTTTATCATTCTTTATGTCAGAGTACTACTTTATTTCTAAAAAATCTTCTTTATCCAGTCTCCACCTGATGGGCATTTGGGCTGTTTCCAGGATTTAGCTGTTGTAAACTGTGTGCATGTATCATGGTGCCATGATGCTCTTAATTCTTTCAGGGAGATACCAGGGAGGGAACAGGAGGGTCCCACGGGACTCTAGTCCCAGTGTTGTGAGGAATCCCCACACTGATTTCCACAGTGATTGCAGCAGTCTACAGGAAAAGTCTCCTTTTTCCCACAGCCCCACCAGCATTTGCTATTGGTTGATTTCTTTTTAAAAATTTTTTATCTTTATTGGTACCTTGTATATACACATCATATCATGATCACACTCAATAATGGGAATTTGTACCAGTATATGACACAATTTAATTCTGTTTTTCTCATTCCCTTACCTACCCCACAACCCTCCACCCCCTAAATACATAAGCTTTGTTTCCCTTTTTTATTACCATCACCTTTTTTCTTTCCCCTTATTACTCACTCCTCCACATTTCATTTTGAATATTTTCTATTTCACAATATCCATCATACATTCTATAAATACCAGAGAACAGGTACGATATTTACACATCTGTGAGCTATGTATTTCACTTATGAGTGTGTCCTGAAGGAACGGTTGGTTTCCTGATAGCCGCCGTTCTTGCTGAAGTGAGGTGGAATCTTGATTGTGCCCATGATGGCCGCCGTGCGCCCACCTTCTCCACACAGGGCCACCAAGGCTGTGTCCATCTAGCGCCGTCCTTCTGTCCAGCCTGACTTCGCAGCCTCCGCCTCTGCTCACACATATTTCTGAGATTCCTAACAACAGCCAGCTCTCCTTGCAGCTTGGTGGTGCTTAATCCATGTTCTATAATAGTCATCTTAGCAGAGGAAATTCACAGGATGATGAAAGAATTGGGACAAAGGGCTGGAGATTTAGCTCAGTGGTTCCGGCGCCTGCCTCGCAAGCGCAAGGTCCTGAGTTCGATCCCCGGAAACCACATACAATGCTGGGCGTGGAGACTCACACCCACCAGCCATCAATACCACATACCACAGTGCCGGGCATGGTGGCTCACGCCTATGATCCCAGCACTCGGGAGGCAGAGGCAGGAGGATTGCTGAGTTCCAGGCTTGCCTGGGCTACATAGTGAGCTCAGGACCAGCCTGAACTACAAAGCGAGACCCCGTCTCAAATAAAAAAGAATTGGGACAAAATTTGAAGGATATTTTATTTAATTAATATTGGCCTCCCAATAGGGCTTATTTCTAGTTTAGTGGTCAGCGGCGGCTCAGGGCGAGAGCACATGCACATGCGCACTGGAGCCGGTCAAGAGCTGGTCGAGGCCCTGCGGTCAGAACGGTGAAGACGGTCCCAGCGGGCGAGCGCTTTTGCTGCCCGCTCGCTGCAGTCTCCTCCTCCGACTGATGTGCTGATCTCAAGACAATGGAAAGACCTCTCCTCTTTCCCATTTCTACAGTCTGGTGAGAATCGCTGTCCTCTCATGAAGTTTTTCTTGGTTATTAATGAGCATAAAATTGCATGTCCACCAGAATAAATACAAGGCCCATTTTTGACAATGCCCTGAAGTTATATATTTGAAAACAATAAATAAATCCCGAGAATCTAAAGCATGGTTAAGAGTCCCATTCTAACTTTGTTGCCGTCAGAAATGTAGGCAGGAAGGATCTGGCTTCTCCTGGCGCGGCAAACACGGTCCCTGCACCATTTCCAGAGCTGTGGTAAAATGGGAATGTTCTTATTGAAAACAACAGTTTATATTTTAGAATGAAAATGTGTACGAATTTAGTAAAATTGGCTCGTGAAGGCTCTGGCCTTGACGGGGTCAACACTGTGAGCACTCTGTCCGAGTCGCCTCACTCAGAGCCTGGGAGGGAAACGGAAGGCGGGCGGCCGGGAGAGGCAGGGGTGGCGCCGTCCTGAGTCACAGGCCCGTGCCGGCCGCATCACGGCTTCCAAGGGCACCTTTGTAGCACTAATTATCTCGGGTGCCCAGGCGTGTTCCTTTGTTTTTGTGCTGGCTTAAGAGCGCGGGTTCAAGTCACTTCCTGGCGCCAGTTACCGTGAGAGCCTGCATCAGCCACCCGGGAAACTCGGTTACGAAACAGAGCCCTTCGACTCTAATTAGCCACCAGGCGAGCAAAGGCATCTCTGAGCTTAGCAGTGCTGCACACCAGTGGGGCATCGACAAACTCTACCTGGACCCTGAGGACAGCATGTCATCAAATTACGTTCCCAAATTTTGATACGAACACTGGAACATTTGGAGTCTATTTGGCAAAAGAACTAAGTCCTAAAAGGGCATCTCTGGTCTGAATAGTTCAGTTCACTTGAGTAGGTGACATCAAGACTGAGTGGAGACGGTGCATGTAGGGTTTAGTGGCTGCCAGGCACGAGTGACCACAAATCCCTGAGCATTCTAGCCGGACCTGCCGAGTCTGAGATTACAGAGTGGGCTGCTCGCACTACAGCTGCCGACCAGGATGTTAATTCTGTAGATCAGCAAGCTCTCACCTGCGTCCACTTGAATCCCCATAAATTTATGATCAGAAAATAGAGTCTACCCATCTATCCATCTGTCCATCCATCGCCATCTTTGCAAAGAAGCCCCACGCATGGCCTTCTGCTGAGGGCGGCATCCAGAGTGAACGGATCGGGCTCCTCGGGGTCCAGACACAGGCAGGCCTTGTGGCCTCCGACGGAGCGATGTGGTCAGGACCGCTGTGGAAGGAGGCCGGGGCGCGGGTGAGCCTGCGCAGCGACCAGTGGCTGGGTCTGAGCCCCACGACCGTCCTTCCGGCACTCAGTCACCTGTCTCTGCCTCCACGGCTCCCGCCTCTGCCCTGGCGGTTTTCCGAAAGCACGTGAAAGCTGCTCTCTGAGACCTGTCTTCCGAGCGCTCCTGGCCCACTTTCTTGGTAATCTCTTTTAAACCCTATTCTATTTTACTTTGGAAGCAGGCCCTGAAGGAGTTAAAAGACACAAGGACCAGATTTCAAAAATATGTTTGTGACCCATCACGCCAACTTCACCTTGACAAAACTAAACCAAACCCTGGGTACAAACACACACACAATCGTGGGAAGATTCTGGAAGCCAGTTAACTCTCAGTGGTGATACAGAACTGATGGAGGCCTTGAGAGAAGAGGAAGCTCGGCCTGTACCCCTGAGCAACAGGCCTGGGCACGGCCCCTCTGGAGCCACTGTCCCAGAGAGACTGGCTGTAACACACGCGCCATGACGGAGTACCGCTGTGCTGTGGGGAATGACAGCTTTGGGCCATGGATAGGACAGGTACACCTTGGGGCCCTAATGCTAAGGGAAATAAATAAGACACACTCCCTTAAATATTGCTTGGTTTTTCTTCTGAGAAACGCAGAGGATAAACAACTAAAAGGCAAAATACAAGTTAGACCATAGGAAACAGACGGATCTTTTCCCATGGGAAGGGAACTAAGAAATGGAGGGAGAAGGAAGGACAAAGTGATGGAAAAAGAGTTCGGGTGTCTCGCTCTGGTGCCAGCTCCCCATGGTGAATGGAATCTTTGTGTACCGCAGACACGTGTCAGTAGAAGAGGAGATTAAGCTTGCGTGTGCCCATCAGACGGGCAGGGCCTTAGCTGTCTGCCCCCATCTCTCCCCACGGTCCCCAGGGCAGGGCGAAGTGTATCAGAAGGAAGTGGAACGCTAAGTAGAAAATAATTTTGACTCTTCCTATGTAATCAGAAGGCTTTGATATCTATACAGCTACCCTGGCAAGTAATAGTAGGTCTAGGAACAAGGGACTGCTCAGCTTTATTATAATTACATGCTAAAGTACAAAAAAAATTAGTCCCTTAGTTCAGTCAGATGGAGAGAAAAGATAAAAGAAGACAACATACTTGGAATTCTCCTGAATATAAGGTATTATTTGGTATCACTGCTGAATTTTTACTTTTCTAGTCTCAAACATTACATGATGTGTTCTTAATAGAAGTAAAATGCCACTTGCACATAAGACTAAACTCTGAACCACACCCATTCTACACAGTGTGAAGCATAACTAATGACCATACGCCATGAACGTGAAATAAAGTGAAATCGTATCACTTAAAATAGTGATAAGTGCCCACTTTTGGATGCTGAGGCCCCCCCACACTTATAAAAGAGTGCCCGTTTTCACAAGAGAAAGCTTAAAGTTATCAGAACAAAATTACTTTAATTAAAAATCTACATATTTGAATATATACATATGTATCTTTTCAAGTTCATTTTTAGAAAGAAGGAGAAAGAGAAAGGAAGAGATAAGAAGGGAAAGGAAGAAAATAACTTTTATTACCCAACAGATGGGAGGATTTCTCAGGGGGACGCCGGGAAAGACGTCACATTCGCCCCTCTAGGCCCGGGGTGACCGAGTCTCAGAGAGAGTCACTCGATCAGGATGGAAAATGAAGCGCAGCACAAAGAGTGTTTCTCCAGAGAGCCCGTTAGCCCTTCCTGTCTGCGCAGCTCTGAGCTCTGAGGCAGCGGGCTCCCCGGCTGTCCGTAGCGTTCTTCGGGGCGGACCCCAGGGTACAGGGAATACTGCAGTCCGGAATTTGTAGCCTCCATTCTTACCAGCAAACGAGGGCTCAGAGATCTGAGAAAGGAAAATAACCATGTCTTTCTTGTCATTTCTTTTTGGATAATTAGAGTAATAGCTCCAACTTGCCCACCGATTTAATAGTAAAGTGTTTAACGTCAACATAAGGACTCTGAGTTTTCAAACTAAATATAATCTGTAATAGCTGGTGTCAGAAAAGCTGTATCTTACTGCAAAATATAGTTTTTACTTCTCTTAAAATGTGATTTCCACGGTGGTTTAGAGGGAAGACTGCCATCTACTGCAGAGGCAAGACCTTTGGGAGAACTACCTGCCTCAGGGTTCGCCGGGACATCTAGAAGTTAAAGCCGTCCACGGAGACACACGCAGGAGGCTATTTTACCTTCTCCCATGACAGTTTTAGACTCCAGATATGCCAAAAAATATCCTTTATATTTTCAGATATTTGACCAAAATATCTAACTTGTGTAAAATCAGATTTATTCACCACAAAGAAATTCTAAATACTGACCTAACTCTTTCACTGATTATCACCCCTCACGCAGGACCTGAAGCCGCTTTCCCTTTGCTCTCTCTCTCTCCCCATCTTTTCCTCCTCTCCTGTCTTACCTTTCTCTCATAGACCCAGGACATGGAAAGTGGAATTTTCAAATGATTTTTGCATTTTTTATAGTTATTTCAGAGGATTGTTCAGGGCCGTTTTTGTCTTTCACACGCACGATTCCTTAGCCCAAGGAAAAATGTAGATTTTTCAGTTGAATTCTGATTGCGAACAGTGTCCCCTCCTCCTAGTGTCCTCCCTGAGCAGCTGCCCAGCGTCGCCAGGAGCTGCCGTCTCGTCCTCTTCTCTTCCTTTGTTCGGTGGCGGCTCCGGGGCCACAGGGAAGGAGGCTCTGTGTCTTCTGCTGAATGTCTGTTTGCTCGTTGTGGGGTTTGAGGTCATTTCATTCTAAGGGGCAGCAAAGTTGTCTGGTTGCTCTCCGTCAGACAATACGCCAAACTAGATTTTAATTCTTTTTCCTAACTTAGTTCAGGATCATAGTAAGAAGAAAAGTAGGTTCTGTCTAGCACATTTTTTCTTCTATTTGACTTCATGGGTACTGTTTTTCTCTTTTGATTTCACTAAAAAAATACCATAAAGAAAAAAAATCTCTTTGGGACATAAAGGATCAGATTTCCAGTCTTTTACTATGACTCACAGTAGTCATAATCAGATTTACTCCTTTTTTCCCCCTTTGTTCATTTTGTCTTATTTTAGGTGGGTCTTTTATTTTTTATGGTATGACCTAGCTTTGCAGTTCAGGCTAGCCTTGAGCTCACTGGATAGCAGAGGGTGGCCATGAATTTGTGACAATCACCCTGTCTCATCCTCCCAAGTGCTGGGATTATAGATGTACACTACCGCACCCAGGTTGAGATATATATAATCTTAATGCTGAAAAATTACAGAAAAAGAAAAGATTTTTAAAATCCACAAAATAGTCTTTCTTCTAATTAGTTTTAATATATGTTACTTGGTCTTATTGTACAGAATGATAATATTTAATAACATAGATAATATTTAGTTAATGGCAATGATTATTTGTCACCTTTACAAATATTTCATGAATATTGCAATAAAGTTGATAAAGTATAAAAAAGTAAATAAAAGTATAAAAAAGTGTAAATAAAATTTATACTTGCAAAACATTTTTTTTGGCTGTAAAATAATTTTAATAAAACTCTTAACCTATAGCTTCAGCTACCAAGGTTAATCACACTGTAGCTTCCCAGAAATCGTCCAGACTTCCTCACGTATATCTCTAAAGAGGGAGGGAAAATAATGCATTCACACACACAGGCTTGTTAGAAGCCAAGATATAAAAATTGATAAGACACAAATTATTCCAAAGTAAAGCTATTTTCATGGGGAAAGATGAGACATTTCCCATGAGAAAAAATAGAAAATATAAATTTGATGTGGCTAACATATACATGCTAAAGTTGAATTTTTAAATGCGATTCAGCCAAACAAATATGTTGCCCGATTTCTTTAAGTACTTAAACATTGCCAGTCTCGCTGATGTACCCGCATTTACCAGGAATCAGACAGGGCTACACTGACTCAGAGCAGAAGTATGTAAATGTGTTCAGGGAGACTGTCTTCAGCGCCGCCCTGCTCCTCTGTCTGCTGCGCAGCGGGAGCCGCGGGGCCCGAGTTCGGGGCCGGCCAGGCCTGCGAGCCTGAGCCTCCGCGGCCGCGCCCCGGGGCAGGAGCGCCTCCGCCCTCCCGGCCCGGGTGCCAGCGCCCCCGTGAGCCAGGTGTGGCCGCGCCGCGCGTCTCAGGCTCGCAGCCGTGCTCTGAGAAGCAGACTGGCCAGCACGCGAGAAAAGCTACTAAGATGGTGCGAACGAGGGGAACGGGGCCGTGTGCGCACGCGCAGCAGGAAGTCAGCACGTCCCCTCTCGGGGGCCGGAGATTTAGCTCAGCACACTGCACTCCTCACACAAGTACAAGGTCCTGAGTTCAATCCCCAGTACCAGAAAGAGGAAAGAGAAGAAGAAATTTCCCTCTTTGAAGAAATATTCTTTCCAAGCCCTGAGCTGTCACCTAACACGGGGTTCCTCTCTGGGCTTTCAGAGGCTTTAGTTTCTTTGTTCTTTTCCTAAGGCCTTTGTTCTCCATTTACTGCCCTTTTATAGCCCAGGAGTTAGCTGTGCAATTATTTCAGCTCCTCTGCTCTGCCCTGACTTTTACTACCCACGTTCTCGCCGTAGTGGGGCAGCTCTGGCTCCTGCTCACGTGACTCGTTCCCACTGGGGACGTGTGATGCGGCGGGGGGCGGGACACGTGGGGGGGATGTGACGTGGATGTTCTTGTCATTTGAGGCTGAGGCTACAGATCAGGAAACTCAATGTGTAGACACAAAGCTGCCAGCTCAGGAATTTGCTAAAACATAGTTTGAAAGTTTATGCAAATGTTTTCTTCCTCTCTCCACTCTAAGCCACCGGTAAGTGGTCCGCCAGCATGCCTGATACAGGGGCTCTGCTGATTTACTCTGCTGAATCTACTAAGCTTTATGTCTCCTCAATTCCACCTGGAGACAAGGTTACTGTTACAAGTGACTTGGTTGGGGCAGCTGGTCGTAGTTGATTTCAATTATTCCATTGAAAATTACATAAGTATAACTCTGGAGCACCACTGCTCCAGCGAGATTTGTCTTCAGCAAGAGGTATTCAGGCTCGACCAGCCGAGTCCTGGTCACCGCGTTCACCACGGAGACCTGTAGACTAACATCTCAGCAGCAGCGGGGCTTTGTGGTGACGCCAGGCGTCACACGAGAAGACAACAGGCTCCTCCTTTCGTTTGTCTGGTCTGTGTCTACGAAGAGAGTTGACTGACATTTTCTGAGCTAAAGCAGAGTTTGGAGGAGAAATTAAAATGTTCATTGTCTAAGTAGCAAACAGAAATAGGAACTTATAAATTGTGAATTGGGTTGACAGCTGTTGGGCAAACTGTTGGCTTGGCCCTATTTTAACGTTTCCTTCCCTCCTTCCCGCTGTCTGTCTCCCACATCTGGGACTGTGGGAGGCACCGCAGAAGCAATTACAAAGCCAGGGTCCAGTTAAGCGCCCTGCATTTTCCATTTTTAGCCTCGACTGCAACAGAAGGATGTCCCAGGAGTGGCCTGTGTGGGCTCCACAGGAAGAAATGTCCTGATTTAAAATACCAATAAAGCCAAAATTGCAACAAAACAAAAGAGAGACTTTGAACTGGCCAACAGACGCAAACAAGCAAACTAAACTATGAAGAGTTCACTTGAAATGAGTTACTGCAGGGGCTGAAATATTTACACTTGAAGAACAGGGTATCCTTCGATTAAACAGGAATATTTTAGAAACAAGAGTTAAAAGTTGTAATGGGAACTGATTCAAACAAACAGGATACAGAAATTATGAGGAGCCTGGCAGCTCTGGTTTCTACCCCGGCCTGCCGCTTCCGGCCGGGGCCGGGCTGCAGGCCCCGCATATGGCTCCACACGCAGAACGGGCCAGGGTGAGGGTGGCTACCATAGCGCCCGGCCGGAGGACGGAGCGCAGGGCGGCACGGTGCTCGGCATGTCGTAAGCATAAAATGTCACTAATAGCTATTTTCCATAATGAAATTCGGACAAGTCAGTGATGGATGATGATATAAAACAGCACCAAAGGAATGTTTAGCAGGTTCCAATTGTGACACGGTGCTGGTGGTTTCTGATGGGCTGGGGAGTAAAGCGATTTGTCACCTAGAAAATGAGGGGAGACCCATAGCGAGGAGACCCAGGCAAGGCTCTGGTGAGCTCCCTGGTGGGGAAGTGTCACTGTCAGGCGTGGTTCCCTTCATCCGTTCCCAGACACCCCGCAAACCAGGCCGCTACGATTCCCTGCTACCTCCGCGGTACTGCACCTGAGACGTCAGCCGTTCAGTGCTTCCAGCCTGGTCTTCCACAAAACTCCTCTACAGAAGGCCCAGCAACTCTCTTCGGAGGTAAAGTGAGAGTGGCACTCCCCTGCTTCCACGTGTTCAGAGCGTCCCAGGGGTGTCAGCCCGCCCCAGAGCACCTCCATGGAGCCGGCCTCACCACCTCCGCCCCTCCAGCCTGCACCCTGCGCTCCTCTCCGCTTCTACCCCTTGCCTGGCACAATTCTTGCTCTTCCCACAAACTCCCTGCCCCAGACAGGCCCGTCTCCCTCCATATTTAAAGATGCGGCCCAGCCACGGAACTCTCGGGGGAAGAGTTTCTCTGCCGGCTCCCAGCAGTGGGTCCGAAGCGTGCAGCCCCATCCCCGGGGCGCAGGCAGTGCTGTGTACACACTGTTTACCGCTCGTCCTGCCATTAGACCGTGAGGCTCTGCAGCCAGGAATAATGCCTTATTCATCACTCAAGATAAATGAACCATTCCTATGAAGCTCTTCGGAACGTTCAGATCCCAGACCGAGTGTTCCCAGTTTCTGATTTATTCCCTTGGATTGCCACCAGCCTGTTCCTTAACGGAGAGCCCTCCAAGCCCTGTGGCCTATAAGCATAAACTGTGGATAAGCCAAAGAAAGTTACGGTACCCGCAAGGCATTCCCGAGGACCTGCGGAAGTGTACTTCAGCCCACTCATTGCTAGACTCAAGGAGAACCCCACATAGGAGGAACTCACGCTTTGCATTTGAAGAGTAACATCAACTTGTTCTTAGATTAACGTTAGGAGTCTGAGTTTGCCTTTCCATAAAAACAACATGTGGTGTTCATCAAGACCAGTTGATGTTTTATTCATCATAAAGTTTGTCTCTGACATTTGATAAATGTTAAATAATGATAACGATGAGGCTGGTGATAGAAGTTTTTGATACAAGTTTGTGCTAAATGGAAGACTTAGCTGGCAATGCCCACACCACCCCGTTTCTGTGCCCACTGTGCTAATGGCTCAAGGAAGACAGTAGTGATTCGGGGGCAGGTGTCCAGCACTCTCACGAGGTCTCCTTGCTCCCCTAAATCTCCACCAAACATCTGTAGTCACCAGCATGGCACAATCAGCTGCACTTTGCAGTATTATATAGTTCCTAACTTCCAAATTACATTTTATAATATTCATTGCAGTATCTGGGCTGTTACGTGTACATTTACCACTGGTGTTATGAGCAAGTGTATTCTTCTATTCCTACAGATGTTTAGAGAAGAACACGATGCCTTTAAATCCAAATACATGGCTCTCTAGGTAACAGGGGCAACGGGGTTGATTCTAAGAAAAGATAAGCAGAGATAGCCTTTCTTCTGGTGAGAAGGTGACTCAGTGCTTTGCGAGAATGTTTATGGCCATGGACCTGACTCTCATGTGCCTCCTACTTCTCCTGCTGTACAATACCTCTCTTCATGTAGCAGAAGAAATGCATTCAGTTCGTAGGGATATAAAACTCTGTCCAATTGTGTTCCATAATGAGAAAATAACCATAAATATGAAGTCAGCCAAGGCATCCAATTATTACTTCCTTCCCTTTGATGTAAAATGATATTTCAGTTGTCCAATTGAAAATACAGTAGCTTATCTGCTGAGAATAAATTTGTAACCTATCGGAAAACCATTCATTCCTGGGAAATCTCATTTTCCCTAAATCACGCCACTCAACATGTTTAATCATTAACCTGAAGAAAAATAAATTCAGTTAAAGAAAGAAAGAATCGTAAGTCTTCACGGCTACTGGTAATTATCTCTTAATTAGTATGATGGTAACTGTTGAATAACAAGGAAAACGAAATACTTTTCTTTGTTTTTCCTGTGTAAACTGATGTCAAACACAGATATTTAATTTAAAATCACGGTTCTTCCACCACAATAACGGGTGGATTAAAATTTATAAATTATGGGTTTGCTCTCTTTTATATAGCTCTTGAACTTCTTAATTGCATTTCATTTGGTGTAGGACAATAGAATCTTTTGAGGTCACTGGACTGTATTTTCTTGAGTTTCTTGGATTTCATAAATAAATGAAAACAATAAATTCAGAGTCCTGATAAATCAGATGTATTTATTAATTTTGTCTAAGGATTAGACATATTTTCAAATTAGGAAAAAACAGTGCTTGTTCCATCAGTGTAGTTTTACAAACTCAATCATTAGTAATTAAAACAAAAAACTCTGGGGCCGACCTCAACCTAACTAGGTACAGTTCACAAATATTAAGAAAACAGTAGTAAACTGTACAACAAAGATGGTGAGAGGCTTTTTAAACTTGGCTCCTGGAATATTTGGGTCAGCTGGTGGTCATGTCTGTCCAGGTAAACACCTAAGCATAAGCAGGCTGGGGGCACAACCCTGGTGTTTTCTGGGGTACACCTCTCAGCCGCCGCTGCGGGCCCAGCTCCGGCGTCAGAGGACGGGACACCCAGACCCGGCAGCCACGCCTGCTCACCGGAGATCTCTGCGCTGACGGGCAGAAAACGCCCAAACGCTCCTGAGAATAAAAATTCACAGCTGAATTCCGGGCACTCTTTTTAATGACTTCATCTCTGCGGACTAACTTCTCTGCTAGGCTTTTTGTGTAAACAGGGAAGAAAAGCTAACTTCTGCCCGCCCTTGCACACAGCCAGTGAAGCTCTCGAGGTGTCCTCGTGAAGCTAGGTTTAAAGGAAAACTCGGAGGCCTCAGACAAAGTTATAAACATCTGCCAGGAACTGTGAACCCCTTTCACATTCCCCTTCCCGTTTTTCTTCCTGTCCTCCTTCCCTCTGGATGGTTGCTTATTATACATATTTTTATATATCTATATATGGAGAAGATAGGCCTGAAAGCATTTTATGGAACAATCCTAAGATACCACAGAAGCCACAAAGAGGGAGAGCTTAAGAAAAACCAGAAAGCTTGAGCTAAATTTTCCTGTTTCTTGTACAGTAACCCCAGCGCCTCGGTGAGCTGCGCCTGCAGAACAGGTGCAAGCGCGAAGAAACCGTGGCCTTTGGGGAGACGCAAAGCTTCCCGCGGAGGCTCACGCCGCCCACGGCTACCAGGGAGACTCGCGCGTTCGTGTGCGTCCGGAGGGGCAGCCGCGGAGTCCGCCCCGGCTCGCTCGGAGGGGCTCACGGCGCGGGCGGCGAGGACGAGCCGCCGTCCGCGAGCGCCTGGCTCTGGGCCGGGGGAGACGGAGCGCGGGCGCCGCCGTCCCTGTCTCGCGACGGACGCGGCCCCTTCTGAACTTGACTTGGGCCGCAGGGCGAGGGAGGGAGGACAGAGGGGCTGGAGAGAAGTGTGTGTTTGTAATTTCCCTTTAATTAAAAATGTGTTTTGGATTTATATTTATTTACACTTGAATTATCAAAATGTTCCCTTGGAAGAATTTTTTCCCTTTGAGGCATCTTAACTCACCCTCCCGGAAGCCACATTTTGCCATAAGTAGAAAAACTCCACACCAAGAAGCCGGAGATCTGTCCCACACCCTAACCCTACAATTTCGTGTGGGTTTGAAACTTGGCAAAATGCAAGATCCCACCCTCGTGGCAATCTGTAGGGGCACAGCGTGTGACCGTGGGGACAGAAGGCGGCCGTCCCGCCTGAAGCGCACTGGAGCGCCCCCAGTCTCCGCGGCCTCTTCCCGTCCCCTTTGCGGGAGGGTCCCGGGAAGCGGGTCTGCGCTTCCGGCCGGTCCTCTCTCTCCCTGACTATTAGGTACACAAAGCTTTTGGAGGCCCCCAGGCTGTGCGCTTAGCGGTCTGTCCTGGGGCTCAGCCCCTGCCAGCTGCTGGTGGTTCTCAGTGAGTTTCGCGGGAGCTGCGGGACCAGAGGGGTGCCCGGCCCTGCCCGCTCAGCCGGCTGCGGGGCCCTGGCTCTGCACCCGGGACAGCGCCCCTGGGGAAGGCTCCTCTCCCGGGCAAGGTCTCAGGCAGCCAAGCGGGCTTCACGCCTAGACTCCCTAGGTTGGGAAACGGAAAGGTTTTACTCTGAGCCCTCACAGCTGTCTTCCCTCTGCGAGGCTTTGGTTCCGGTGACAGACTTCTTCCTGCAAGGGCGGCCTGCCCAGCGCTCCCGATAACGGTGTGCTCCACCCACAGCCTGTCCGGTGGAAGCCCAGGGCATTCACGTCTTCCCAGGGCAGGTGTGGAGAGGCCCGAGCAGCAAAACAGTGGAAGGAAGGAGAGGATCTCAACAGGCATTTGTTAGCGCTCAGCCCGTAAACAGCGCTGTTATTCCACGGAGACGTTATAATTGCGGTGAAATTACAGATGACTGTCCTGCTCAGACTTCCTACAGCTAACCTCTGCCATTACTCGCCTATATTTGGACTAGTCCACTGCACTACTTGGAAGAAGGCCACTCGCCCAGCGCTCGGCGTGAGTTATAGGAGAAAGAGTGACTTTCACTATAATTCTTATTTCATAAGTGTCATGTTATTTATAGAAAAATGAGACAGTCGAGTGTGCTTTCTTTTAAATCTGGCCTTTACTGCACCCTATAATTTATGGTAATATAATAAGTGATTTAGAAATAAAGATTTGAGACAACGTTTCAGCATTAGTGTTTTTAAGACAAAACAAACATTCAAAATAAAACTTAAACCACCAAAGTGAACTCTATCATTAAATGCCTACTTTTTGCTAAATTTGTAGAGATGGCAGCTTGCAGTCTCAAACTCCTCGGTTGTGACCTCTTACAAAGTAAAAATAATTGTATTATTTTCTGTGGTTTGAGACCATCATGGCTCGTTATTTTTTCTCTCCCAAAAGTCTAAGTAGATTTGCATCAGCTGCTATTAAATGAGATTAATGAACTTAGAGGAATTTAAATAACACTGTGAGATTTCAGAGATGAATAAACGGCCTATAATATTTCAGGCTCCTGATTCTGAATCATATCAGCTTTGTCTCATCAAGGCTCATTGAATCTTATTCCATTGTACGTATATAAATCAGTCTGAACTTTTTAGCTTCCATGAAATAAATCCAACTTGAAAGCTTCTTTCCTGCCTCTGGTAGGCAATCTACTAACACAGAACTGTGCCAAAAGTAGATGTGAGAAGTACTGTAAATAATAAATGCCAGACAGTTCAACTGAGATCATTAGCGCTGAGAAACAACTCTCTCCCCTTCATTCATTACCTTCTCTGTCACTTAAGAGGAGAACACTGCACTTCCCAGGGCCGCCTGTGGGGTGAGCTGACAGAGGAGGAATTCCTAAAGCCAAGGACGCAAAAGCAGGCTGTCGCCCCAACTCCGGGGACCCCCCGCCTTTTCCTAGCTTTCTCTCTGTATTTCACCTTTGCATCCTGAAGTTATTTGTCTGTTTTGCTAGCCTTTGACTCAATCAGCAGAAACTCATTAAAGGTTCCACCAGCAAATCTGGTGTTGAAAAACACCTCTGAGCAGGACGTGTACGAACCTTGTGCTCTGCGGGGCTGGGGATGCCGTCTGGAGACCTACAGCTCGCGCCACCTTCCTGTCCCTCATGTCCCAAGCAATGAGACTGTGTGCGAAGAGGTGGCCAGTGGAAACGTCCACACGCCCCTCTGAGACGGACCGTGTGGCTGCCAGGGGTGCAGAGCAGGCTGTGCCCGGGGCCGACCCACCGGAAGTGCAGCGTCTTGCTGCACCAGAGCCTGCATCAGAACGTGTCCCCAAAGTCCATATGCACAGGCAAGCTTGGGCTCGTGTCCTAAAGCATTTGTTCCCAGAGTGCAGGCTATAGACCACCTCACCACACCACCTGGGCTGCTTCTTAAAAACTCCTGTCTTCCTCACCACCTGGGTTCCAGGTAGAGCTCTGTAGTCAGAGTTTCTAGGGGTGATGCCCAAGAATTTGCACTTTAAATAAGTGCTCTAGGTTCTTGATGCTCCAAACGGGGTCCAAAGACAGGATCAGGATCACCAGGGAGCTTGGTAGGAATCCCGATTCGCAGGCCTCACCTCTCGGGGTCTGTAGTTTAACAAGAACTCCAGCTTAGGGTTCCTATGCACATTAAATTTTGAAAATCATTGTCCCATGCAGTTACGGTATATGCTAAGTTTAAAAATAAATTTCTTTACATAATATTGTTCTGTTCACGGAAAAGGTTGTGCTGTTTAGTCTCTTGTAGCTTCAAATGAGAAAACAAAAATAGGCAAAAATCTGGCTCAACCACCAGTCCATCCTAACAGCTTCAGGGCCTGACATAGGCTCGCGACAGGGCCCAGGCGCCACAGGTGGAAGAATGCAAAATGCTTAAGCCGAGCTACGCCGCTGTCGAATCCTCTCCGCTTACTATCTGGAGCAGTTTGCGGGTCTGTGCCTCGGAAGCCAGGCTTGCGGGTTACCGGGTTCCCTAGATGTCTGAGTGGAGCGGGCAGTGGTGCAGCAGGGAGAAACCCAACGCGGCCCCCGCTGCAGCCCACTTCCTTTCTCCGTCCAGCCCAGTCTGACCTGCACACGGGCCTGGAGCACACGTCTGTGGACACCCAGCCCTCATTTGCCAACACTTGGGCTTGGGGAGAGGTTTGGTCCAGTCGCTGTGGTCTCCGTCCACACAGACCCAGGACTGTCCGGGAGTCTGACGAGTTGGCCCCGTGTCTTTCGGGGAGGCCACGGCGACCTCCTTCCTTCCTGAGCATTATTCGGAGACAAAGGGGTGATGCATCCCCTTTGCAGCACGGACCTGCACGCCGCAGGGGGGGTCGGTGCAGAAGCAGGGGGACTGGGCAGCCCTCGCCCCATCTAGGAGTGCAGCTGGCTGGCAGAAGTGCTCCAGGGGACACTGAAGACACCACGCCGGGGGCCACCTAGGGACTGGACGCAGCACGGACTCTGAGACTGTGGACCCACCGCCCACGCCCTGGGCAGCCGTGCGCATCGCTGCCCTTGGCTCTGTGGTCAGCAAAGGGCAGACACAGGCATAGGGAACAGGGAGACTTTTCAATAAAAGAAAGTACCTGTGAGAAAAGGGCCTAATATGGAAACAAGTTCCTGCAGAGAAGAGGTAGGAAGGAAATCAGAGGCCATGTTAACCCACGGGGCATGAAAGAGAGCGAGGAATACCGATTTTGGAAACGTAGATAGCAGCACAAAAGGAAATACGAAAGAAACCTGGAAAGAAGGTAGAAGGGCTTGGAGGAGAGCTTGGGAAGAGGAGCTGGGGGTCTGAGGAGGAGTCGTCAGAACCTCAAGGAGGTAATAAAGACCCCAGAGTGCTGACGAGGCTGAGCAGCAAGGACCGCAGGCCTCCCCCGTGCAGGCCGCAGGCCGGCCACGCCTCGTGACCACGTTGGGAGGACTGCATGAGGAGGAAGCCAGAGCGTGGCGAGTGTTGACTTCACTTTCAAAAAGTCCAATCTCAAGAGCAAAGGGCCAAGGGCCTCTTCAGGGGAGGACGGGTCAAGGGCGATTAGTGAGGTCTGTCTGTCTTTGGTATCATGGCGGGACAGTTTTCTGCTCTCACATTAGTGGAAAACCCTCTTCTGGCACCAGATTTGATGCTGTTGGATAGTGAGGGGCCTGAAAGCTAAAGGGAACGATCGGAGGGCAGGGGAGAGAAGGGGAACGTGGCCCCGTGACACCCCAAAGGAAGCGAGGACGTCACCCCGCAGCGGTGTACGTGATGGGCTGTTCAGGGGACGTTTCTGGTTCACTGCGTTGACTTTCAAATGTGAAGAGATCGAGCTGCCGGGGCTGGGCAGGTAGAGCACAGGACAGAGCTCGTCCGCAGGGCCCGAGGCTGAGGTGAAACGCGAACGGACCCTCCGGGTAAGTGCACACCCACGGGACGTGACCAGCTGTGGCCGGGAGGGCAGGCTTCTTCCTGACACTGACTCTGGGTGACCGCCTCGTTTTCCCGCTGTCTGGGGAGATGCTACTTGCGGATTTTAGACGTTTCCCTAGAGCAATGAGCTGTCACCACAGTTCATGGCTCACAATAGAAACTAAACGAGGCTTTTGGAAAGGGAGAAGCAATGTTTTGCATCAAACTTCCTGACGGGCCGTGCTGCCACTGCGTTCTGAATCCCACACTCCACAGCATCTGGCAAGACTCCCATGGTCCGTACGTCCATGGAGGGCTCCTCACTCCAAATTTAGTTAAATAAATTGTTAAGAATGTGTTTCTGTTGTATAAACATGAGTTCCAAATAAGTCCAAATGCTCTTGGAAATTTCAAACATGAATCCCATAAATAGTTCTCGATTTTGACTACAAAGGTCCTAAGGGCTAAACAATTATTTGACAATGATTTGAGTACAAAAAACATACCACAGAAGAGCCTGAATAGCGACTGTGAAAGTGACTGGTCAGACAGGGAATTTCAATACTCAATAACTGATATTTAGCAGTTATTGATCGTTATTGATTATTATTATTAGTTATTTCTACGAGGAAATATGTATACGCTCAAAATATTTTGTTGTGTTTTGAGTAAATTCTAAAACTAGAAACTTTTGGCACTGTGCCTGGAGTAATTGTTTCCTGTTGAAACATTTTTCATAACAATAATTAACTTTGAGTTGATGAAATCTTTAAGGACATTTTAACATTAAAATGGTAACAGCTACGTGGATGCTAATTTCAAACTTACTCTAGATGCCCAATTTATAAATTACTTTAAGTTCTTTTCTACAGGACCTAGAGTAGCATTTCTCAGACTTTAATGTGCCCACAGTGCCCTTGAAGGTCGTGATGGGTGCAGACACAGACGCAGTGGGACGGGGGCCTGAGGTTTAGCACCAGCCACTCCAGGGGGCGAGATCTAGTCTGCGGACATCAGCTTACTGGGGGTTCAGGGAGCGTCTTGAGGTCTGTGCCCGGACAGACAAGACGCTGAGGAAGGACAGCAGACGCGACAGTCCTCTGTCCTCCCGGCCCGTCGCTTTGGTCGGTGTGAACAGGTTCTCCCGGGGATGGCAGCCTGGGCCAGTGCTCCGAGCCCCGCCCCCCTAGCGCCCGTCGCTCGAGAGCTCTTCCTCGTGCTCAGAGCAAGCTGCCCCCTCTGCCAGGGACAGGCAGCTTCTTCCGAGCGCCACAGTCCGACCCCGGCCCAGGAGGAGCCCCGCCCCCGCCCTCCACAGCGCGAAGATGCTCTGTGGATCTGAGAGCGTCTCTTGGAGATCCCTCCCAGCAGGAGCCCAGCACTCCAGGACGGCAGCCAGGAGCCCACTTCGGTGTGGCGGCTGCTAAGGTGGCCCTCAGGTGCTCCTCTCCTCACCCGAGGGGGACACTCCCCCCAGTTTCTCAGGGGGCCCCGGGCCGCGGCCCCGCTTCCTTTGCCTTGTACGCTGCCGGTTGGCCCTTCCGATGCCCAGCCGATCCCTGCTGACGCTGCTGTCCACCTCGGCTCAAAGCTCAGCCCCGCAGGGCTCCCCGACTCCAGCCCCGTAGAGCCCCCTCCCACCATCCCCAGATGCGAGCGTGACCCTCGGTTAGGCAGCTGGCTCTGGCCTTGTCTAACGTGCCCGCTAAACTCAGGCTCCGTGAAGGTAGGCCGAGGCGCGCCTCGCCATCTCCCTGCCAAGCACAGTTCTGGCATCGGACGGGGCTCCCTTTGGCAGAGTCAGGAGCTGAGGGAGGAAAGCCCGGCTGCTTCCTTGCAGGGAGCTGTGGTTTGCTGTTCTGTGGAGCCGACTGACGGCGTGGAAGAGGCGCTTGCGAAGTTCAGGCAGGATCCCGACGCCGGCTTCAGCTCAGACCCACACAGCGGAGGGCCGCGGCGCTCGGGAGCCAGAGTGCGGAAGGGACCTGGGCTTCACGGGGAAAGCACAAGGCAGAGGGGTGACGTTCACGCCACTCACCTAGTTAGTTGCCAAGTTTCTTTTTTTAACTAAAGGCTTATTTTTATTTTAAAAAATGTATTAGTACGTGCAGTGGCCCAGGACAGTGGCAGTCACCGCGAGAGGGTGGCCTGGGCACCTGGCGTGTCTCGGCCTTCTCCTGCCCCGTCTCTCCCCTGTCCTCTTCCTCAGCCCCACAGTCTTCTCCATTGTGCGCGTCAGTGTCGAACCCAGAGGCAGTCTTTGTAAAATGCCAGAAAGGGTATGGGGCTCAGGTTTGGGTCACAGTGAACACTAAAATACCCAGTGGAGACCAATAGCTAATAACTATAAATTTGATAGTTTAGACTATGAAAATAAGACATCAGCATTCCACCCAAATTTGTCTTTTTGAAATCTCCGCAGACCGAGATCATCTGGATACGCTTACTTCCATCAGCCCTGGACCCTGTGGAATTAAATCACCATTGAAGTGCAGCCGAAAGTACTTATCAACTACCTTATGTTTTTGCTGACTGAGTTATATAATTTTTCTTTGGGCTAAAAGTTCCTTCAAGCTTTTTAGTTTCCAGGAACCAAGAGAATCCTATCTACGTTTTCTTCCAGAACCTCAGACATTCTAGAGGAATAAATATTGCTTATTAACTTCAGCACCAACAAAGAGGAGATCACGAAGCATAATTTTAGCCCTGGGTAGAATCCATTTATTTGTTCTTCCTTTGCTTCTCAGAGATTTCCTACATTTGAAATTGATAGTAGGTTCTCAAAACTCAACTTCTGACTTGCTTTAGCTTCCGCCGCTATTCTCTGGCCTTCGCGGAGGAGCAGCGAGGGCCGCGCAGGAGAGCTGGCGCGCGGCTCCGGGCGCTGGTGCCGGAGGGCCGGGAGAGGCCGGCGGGACACAGCGGCCGGAGGGGCCTCCGAGGACGCGCCCGTGCCGGCCTCACCCGCGCAGAGGGCCCTCGCGCCCCGGGCCCCGCGGACTCCGCAGGCCGCGCTGGCCCGGGAGCCCCGGCCCGGCCCGGCTCCGGCTCCGGCTCCAGACGGCGGGAGCGCGGCTCCAGCCAAACGCTGTCACCACGCGCCGCGGCTCCGACAGACGTCAATCTGTTCCCGTTCACAGGGCTGTCTCTCCCCCTCTCCTTCCAGTTATTAAGCAACAGTGTCAGTCACGGCCCGCTCCTCTTTTCTCTTTTTATTAATGATTTAACATGGATATGTCATTACTGCTCTATACATCTTTATGCAGATGGCTCGACTGTGCATTTTAATGGCAAATCTGTTTCGCACTTAACTACTGAACTGCAAAAAGACTTTGGCAGACTGGTTCCAGGAAAACAAACTGGTTTTCAAAGCAGCAAAAACTAAAACAATGCTTTTTGGCTCTCCTGCTCCTCGGAGCTTGAATAGTGATTACTTTCAAAGCCAGAACGCTCTGAGAAAGTGGCTTATTGGAGACAATTTAAAAATATTAGCTTCCACTTGAGTTTATGACGACCGGTACATTATATGTTATTTTCTGAATAATTAGACCGGACCAAAGGACGAAGTTATAGATATGTGTTTTTTAAACTGTGTGTAATATTTCTCATATCCTACGTAATACTAATAAAAATGTCTCTTCATTCAGTTTCTAAAGATCAACCATAAAAAAATAACTTGCTCTAAAAAATGGCAGTGTGCAATATACATATTCAAAAATATAAAGTATGTGTACTAAAATAATTTCTAAGAATAGCAAGCACTTAAAATAAATATAAATTGGGGCTAAATTTACTGACAAAATGTCATAATTTATATTTTATATAAAATTATTTTAAAACATTGAAAAATCAATGATTATGTGCACTTTTCTCTCTGTTTCTCTTCTTGTTCCACATACTATATATCTGTGTGTATTTCAATTAAAATTTCTTTAAAACTCATAGG
>PVIC010016940.1:0-33307 GCA_004025085.1 Thryonomys swinderianus
AAAAAACACATCTTCTTTATCCACTCCCCAGTTGTATTTGTATTTTTAAAAGTATTTAACACAGTTTCTAATAGGCAACTAGAAATTAATGTTGAACTATATAGATAATACTTGAATTCTTCAAGATCTGTTTAAGTCTCAAGAACCAGTTCAAGATTTCACTCCTTCAGAGAACTTTTATTAAATATTCCCACCTACAGTTGTATATCTGCTCTCTGAATTCTTAGTCATTTTAATGTTTAGCTTTTAATTAGCATTTAATATTTTGTTCACTTTTTTATGAATGCAATAAATGTTTATGCTTTGCTGTTAGACTTAGGCAACTGTTACAGATACCATGAAAATTAAGAAAAGAAAACCTTTGCCTTCAATAACTGTTTCAGAATTTTCACTGTATATTTCCTAGTATTTTGTGGATATGTGTGGGTATCTATGAATGTGTGTATATAGAGTGTGATGTTGTTTTTTTCTTCACCATAAACATACATGTATCCTGAGATCTTCAGTTAGGGAATCATCGTGAACATTTTTAGGACATGATCACTGAGGTTGAGGGGCCTAGGATGTACTCAAATGGGATAGATTGGTATTCCAAATACATCCACTGGTATAGCCACACTGTGAAATATCTTGTATTAGAGAGCAATTATCAGTCTTTTGTAGTGAGATGTGATAACCATATAACACTGGTATACAGACCTCTGACTCAGGGCAATCTGGCAAAGTGGATGTCTTTACCTGTAAAGAAGGCCATGCTCCATAGACTCCTGAAATCTGGTACCTCAAAAAATAATTAGATGCAAATAGAATGTGTTAAAAAACATTTGCCAGTCAGGTAAAGTAAAAACTTTATTAATTTGAGATGCAAGGGACCAGAAAAGTGAGCTCTAAATTAATTGGGTTTGGATTATCTGATATTTTTATTAAAAGCATTTAGTCATTTAGGCAATAACAATTGTTATTTAAATATTTTTGTTGTTAGCCCTTTAAGGTTTTACTATCAAGGCATGATTTCTTATAATAATGTGATGAATGCATTTAACTGTTAACCTTTGCAGCTGGACATATATATCTAGCAGTTTGCCTGAGGTTTCTCCAGCCTAGCCACGTTTCCATCTATCAGTTTTATTTGATTGCATTCTTATTTTTATCATCTTCCATTGTCCCTGTTTCACAACAATTTTATACTTTGCTTTCTGATGGCAGAGAGAATTGGTGGAGGCCTTTCAAGCCACCAGGGGACAAGGTCATCTGATTGCTGCTTATACCTCAAGTCATCTGAGCATTTAACTGCCTGCTTGATCTATATCTTTATTTGCATGATAAATATTGTGGAAGTCCAACTGTTAGAAAGCGCAGAGCAATTTCAAGTCCCTGACTGAGGTAGAAAGTTCCTTTAGAACCATTCTAAATCATTGTTAAAGATGATACTGATACACCGGTCAAGGTTACCTCTCTGTGACGCTCTGTAAAGAAACAAAGCACAAACCCATTAGCATAGACTCATAAATCACTCTAAATGTGAGAAAATGTTTTGATATATTTGTTTGGCAAGAAGTGACAGAATTTTGCCTTTTATCATTAGTAAAACTATTAAAATCCTTCAGTTCAGTGAGAAAGATAGCTACACATAAAAGTAACATATAAATAGACTCAGAACAATATAATGAAAATTGGAAATAAAGATTGTAACAAAGGTTGTGAGAACTTAGTGAGCAGTCATGATTATTTGTGAGGACAGTATTAACTAAGCAGTTTAAATAATACTTAACTTACTTTTGGTTGCAAATATTTATTTACTGAATATCTGATAGCTTTTCCTTATGTCGAGAGGCTGATTCAATCACTAATGGCAGGTTTCCACGTTATATACTGCTTTATATGGCAACATGTCTCCACTTTACATTTAAGTTTCTGCTGTATGCCAGAGTCATTTGAAGCAGAGAGGCATTCTTGGATGCAATCCTGCCTGTGTGCACCAGTAGCCATCCAGAGCCACAGGTGTCTAACACACCAGCACCCATGTCCCTTACTCCCACCCACGTGCAATGCACTGGGTCTCCTTTACCTTCTCCCATCATCATTGCTCTGAGCCCACTGAACAGTAGAAACAGAGATGTCTGTGCACCTTCTGGGTGTAGCTGAGCATAAAGTATATTCCTGCTTTTTTAAGTTTTTAATTCTGACAATTTTTAAAAATTGCTTTTTTAGCTTCTGCCCACACCTTTCCCTTATTACAGAAGTTCTTTTGATTGTAGAGTAGATTAACATTGACACCTGGGATAACTTCTATTTGCCCTGTATTCAGTGACCAAATAAGTGGATATATTCTCATGGTCCTTTAGGCTCATGAACACTGATACCTGAAAACATATTTTAGACTTACAAGGAAGACTGGATTTCTAGGCTTTTCCTCAAAGTGGGATGACTTTAGACAGATGATCTTGAGATGAAAATCTCTATAAATTAAGCCCACTGAGCTTTTCAATACCTGGTGTTTTTTATATGTTCAAATTATATTCTTTATCAGATATAGTCTTTCAACTTACCCAGACCCATCCCCTGAATGTGTTGGAAGTTGCTTTAAGAATTTCTATTGAGGGCCCTGGGATTTAGCTCAAGTGGTACCTCACCTATCTTGGAAATACAAGGGCTGGAGTTTGATCCCCAGTACTACCAGAAAAAAAAAAAAAGCTTTTCTATTGAATTCAAACCTTTTCCATTTAAATGTTAGTTGGTACTGATGAACAGAATAGTTTTGGAATTTGATAATACTTCACTTACCTGAGGACAAGTGCAGTCTGGTGTCATCAATGTTAAGAGCATGACTGGCTTGAATGGGCTGGATGGGTCTTGTCTCTGAATAGCTTTGTCTAAGCAGTATTGAAAAGCTTGGTGAAATATGCTTAGAGGGTGATAAAAAGAAAGACC
Source organism: Thryonomys swinderianus (assembly GCA_004025085.1). Taxonomy (NCBI): domain Eukaryota; kingdom Metazoa; phylum Chordata; class Mammalia; order Rodentia; family Thryonomyidae; genus Thryonomys; species Thryonomys swinderianus. Next base: position 2,932 of record PVIC010016940.1, read on the forward strand.
TTACTGTTTTATGGAGAAAGTGCTTGAATAAGAGCATTAAAGATTTCTTAAACTGAAAACTTCAGACAGTGGTGTTGAACTGCCATTGCCATTGGTAATAGAGGACTGGAAAGTAAGGAGAGTAAAAAAGAGACTTTAGGTCTAGGATAAGAGAAAGGCAGGGAAAAGTTTGGAAATTATTCATCACTTGGGCAGTGCAAACCCTTTAATGACACTAACCATCTTCTAACCTTTATTATAGTTCTGTATGGTAGATTATAACATTGGCCTCGTGTTACAAATGGAAGAAAATGAGACCTGAGAGGCTCCCTAACTTGCACAAGTTTACTTATTGTGAAAGCAGTAGGTACAAGTTAATACTGGTTGTATAGTCCGTGCCACACTAGACACAGCTCTCTGTTCTCAGCCAGCCAGGCTGGAGCCAGAATCAGCCTGTGCATGGAATAAAGAGTTATTTAGTGGCATGATTAGAGGACAGTTCAGAAAACCAGTATTGGACACATCGGCAGAGAAGGGAAGCCAGGCAGGAAGAGAACTGCAACTCAGGGATAGGGAGGGGGTGGGCTTAGCAGTCAGACAAGCAATCTTGGAAACACGCATTCAAGCTCTCAAACCAGAGAGCTTCATGCAAAGGTATTTTGAAGACCAAATGTCCAAGAACAGTCTAGAGTTTTCTGGGAATCTGCTTAGTAAGCTTGACTATCTTTCTATGGAGAAATTTTTAGTCTAAGAGAATAAGTATTTTCACTATCAGGAATGCTTCTGCTACTTTCTGCTGATACAAGGTAGAATTACAGGGCAGGGGCAGCTCGGATCCCAGAGAACAGAGTAGATAATTGGGCCCTCAGTGGGAAGAAGTAAGGAATTATGAGATCCTGAAAATTAATTTAGAAACCCCTGGACAATGGCTTGATCCTTGTTATGTCTCTGGAGTTTCCCAGAGGATATTTCAATGTCCTCCTGTTCTCGTTCTCATCCTGTCTGAGTTCTGTGAACACAGCCCCATGGACAAAGTACCAATTTCCGGAGGCCTTTTGCCAGAGGAAAGGCTGTAAAGCCGGGATGTTCTGATTCTCAGGATTGCCTCTTGTCCTCCAGACATAATTTTGCTTAACGCATCAATAGCTTCTGCCATCCAGTGCTCCAAGGAAATAAGGCAGTGAGATGGACTGGCCTAGGGGCTTTCTGCCCAACTATAGGGTATATTCCTCATGTTCCTGGGTCCTGGCCAGAGTTTTCATGTTTTCAGACTCTGATTCAGCCAAACAGTCATCTCCTGAGGATGTTTGCGCATCTGACCGAGCTAATCATTTCTGTCCTTACCTCCCAGCTACTCACCCTCTTTCACCGGGAGCAGGGAAGTGTAGAAATGGCTGCAAGAGATCCTATGTTTCCCCTGAAGTGATCAACATCACGATCAGCTCAGGGGAGCTCTCCCAATAGGCACTGCACCGGCACTTCATTCCCCGGGATTCCTTTATTTATGTTACCTGGCATCTACACACACTGCACAACTCTCAGGCGCGAGCGGCAGTGTGGACCCAGGTGTGCCACAGAGAGCCACCCGCAATCAGCACTCCAGCCATGAGAAGAGAAAACACTTGCTGTAGGTCTCTGCTCTGTTACGCTTACTCTCCTTAGATTCACCTCCTCGCTACGTAGTAAACGTAGCCAAGCTGATTTCGCTCCCAGATGTACTGACTGAGTCCATAAAGTCCAGGTGACTATGCACAGATCTGTGTTATTGAAGATCCTTGAAAGGAATTATTCTGCCATTCTATAAAATGGGATTAGTGAATGGTCAACAGGAATCCTTTATATCTTAGACTGTCCTTAAATTCTGTTGCAACATTTCTTTGAATTTCATCTGAAAATTCAAGAACGTGTATTTCCCAGAAAGATCGTGCTACTGAAAATATCTTAGAGTCAATGATCCAAAGAAGCATCACCAGGATAGTCGGAGGCAAAGCGTGGCAGGGCTGTGAAATAGCAAACTTTATAAACTGCTTAGGAGGCTGAGATGGATATTAGCCAGAGGTCCAGCATATTCTGCTGCCACACAGTGTAATTCACTTCATCCACTCTGGGCTCCTTCAGAATTTTACACCACCAACAGCATGCGGAAATGGACCTATATCTAGAAATATGCCAGCTGTGTAAAATGTAAGGGGCTGGAGTTGGACAAAGTGTAGCTCTTCAGAACAATTAAGCTTTAAAAGAAGAAGAAAAATTTTGGAGTGGTAATTCAGAAAATGAGGCCAATTACATGAATGTGTACATTATACACATACAACCTATTTGTGTTTGATATGTGTATTTCTATTTTGTCTCTCCCACTGAATACTGAATCCCCTCTTTTTTTTTTTTTGAGACTGGGTCTCACTTTGTAGTTCAGGCTGGCCTTGAGCTCACTATGTAGCCCAGGCAAGCTCGAACTCAGCAATCCTCCTGCCTCTGCCTCCTGAGTGCTGGGATTACAGGTGTGAGCTACCACGCCAGGCACTGTAGTATGTGGTATTGATGGCCGGTGGGCGTGAGTAACCACACCCAACATTATATGTAGTTACCGGGGATCGAACTCAGGACCTTGCACTTGCGAGGCAGGTGCCTGAGCCACTGAGCTAAATCTCTGACCCGCTGATTAGAAAATTTTATATCAGTAGTCCTCATTAGTTTGAGACTCTAAGCGCAAGCTAGAACTTGTTGGTATGAATTGTTTGGAGCCTTGTTGCAAGTTGTTTTCGGCATTGGACCAATAAGGGCAATCCAGGTACCATGATGTGCGGTTTCTCGCTGCCCCACCACAGTCTCTGCAGACTTTGGTCAAGAGCACTGCCCGTGAAAATCTTCAACTGTCCCTGGAAGCATTCTAAGGCACAGTCAGCTCAAAACCAGTCTAAAGTCTTGCTGCAAAACATTTGAGAAAGTTCTCGTACTATACCTGGAGAGTCTGCTAACACTCAGATGCAACCTGGGCAGCGTGAGGCGGGGCCCTGGATCCTACACTGACTCTGCTGAGGTGGAAAGCATAGCTGGACTCCCCAAGACAAAGTCATCCTGACAGCGGGTCACCTGACCAAACACTCAGAGCCACACAGTCCCCACTCCTTGCTGCTTTTGTCAATGGGTCATAAAGTTTAGAGACAATTATAGTAATTCCCAAAGAGGTCAGCATGTTTAAAACAAGAAAAACTTACTGTAATTTTGTTACATATTTTGGAAACCAATAAAACATTATCTTAGAAATGTTTTTCCCCTGTTATTGCAAAAAAGAGTTAATAACTGCACATCTCAAAAAAGGGAAATGTTCAGTTAAGCTGCACAATTAAATGTGGGAAAGCCATTAAGTGCCATAAAAATCCAGATGGATACTATACTTGAATTCTTCACCAGAGATTTTAAAATGCATGCTCATTTTAAAGGATCTGAAACTAGAACTGTCAAGGATATGGTTCACGTCATACAAGTGATTTAAAATTCTAATCATAGGATCCTGGCTCGAAGAAAATTTCTAACCCATCAAAAGTTTTGCAAGAAAATTAACATTTATCTTTTTGATTTAAATAGAATATTTGATATATATATGTATATCTGTATTGTTTTAATGATTTCCTGCTTATTGGACTTCATTGATTCACTAGCAGTCCTGACTATGCCAGGTGAAGTCTTAATGAATTTTGTCCAATAAGAACTTCACTAGTAGCAGCTTGTATGGCACATTAGCTACAGGTCAGCCACTAAGAGTTCAGCATATAACTTACCCATTCTTCACAAGGGTATCAAAAAATACTAATATTCATTCTCACATTAAGGGTGAGGAAGGAATACAGGATGGTTGTTTCTACTGTCACAATTTTCTGGCACCTCAACATTCAGTACCCACTGAAGAATAGAAGGTTTCAAGAAATAGAATATTCCTTAGAATCTAGTATGTTTGTTCAAACAGAAATAGGACATAGGCAAAGCACAAAGAAAACAAGTATTCATTCAGCTTGATAAAGGAGTGAATCTATGTAGGTAATGTATTCTGTTCTGAATGGACAGCATAGTTGGATAGTTAAGAAGGAACAGCTGGTTGTATCACTGTCTTAGGTGACAGGGTGTAAAGACCACCAACGGATGCAAGTTCTAGATGAGAGATGAATTTCCAATGAGTTCACACAACAAATACTTGTGATGGCTTAATAGGCTTGACAGCCATGAACATGGTAGACATGACACTTGCCCTGATGGAACATAGATGTTGGTATCAGTTGGTGACCGGCCCTTGCAGTTGTTCCCATGTTCCACTTACCTGGTATTTCATTTGAGATTTCCAAGTTTGCATATATAGTTCAAGGCTTTGGTGTGAGGTGTGACCTAGAGGAATCTCAGTTTCTCTGTATCACTTCCCAAGAGCAGCCTTCCTCACTTCTATGTCAGTCTCCACCAAACACTCAACATACTGTTTCATTACAAAATTTTCCATCTCAATTTCCCACTCTTAAATGATTCCACAGATTCCATAGATCTCTCTGCCTTTGTTGCCCCAAGACAGTTTAGCGCCCTTTTGTCAGCTGTTATAGCTATGTATATGACGATTGTTTTGTAGTTTACAGACTTTCAGGGCAAAACTGTCTTACTTAACTCTCCTTACATATTTTCTATTGTACAATACACAGAACATAAAATTCACCATTGACACTAAGAGTTACATTTCAGCAGTTCTAAGTGCATTCACAGTGTTATAACACTGTCAGCACAATCTGAGAATGGTTTTCATTGTTCCCACCTGAAATTCTGTACACACCATACAACAGCGCCTATGATGCTTTCCTCCTAAGCCTGCTACTCTCTATTCTACTTTTGTTTCTGTGAACTTGCATATTCATGCGACTTCATGTGGAATTATCCATTCGTTGTCCTTCTGTGTCTGGTTTATTTCACTTATTGTAATGTTTTCAAGGTTCATCAGTGTCGTAGTAAATCTAGTAGCATTTCACTCTCTTTCAAGGCTGAATTACATCCCACTATGTGTAAACACCACATTTTACTTGGCATGAGGGGAGATCACATTCCCCATTGTGCAAGCTGGCAATATGGGAGAAAAAAAGTGAGATAACAGGGCAGGATTTTTGAGGTCTTTCTGAACTCTAGTTCTTCACCAGTGCTAGTCTTGCCTCCCTCCTTTCAAGAGACTTTTGTCAACATCTAGAGACCTGGAGATATATTTTAGAATAACTGGGTGGATGTTTGTTATTGGCACCTAATATGTTGTGCCCAGAAATGCTAAATATTTTCTAGTAAATAGGTCATCTCCCAACAATTTAGAATTATTCAACCCCAAAGATGAATAATGCTTAAGTTGAAAAGCTTTTCCTAGGCATACCTCCACTCTGCAAAAAGATAAAAGTGCCATATCCCAGATACCATTCCTGCCAGAGTAGCATCTTCACCTAGGCTTGGTGCTTTTATCAGTATTATTTCCAGTATGAATTTTGAGGCTTAATGCTAATCTCCAAAGTGCTTGTATGAACTTGGATACAATGAACTATTTTAGAAAAGTAATTCTGCATACAGCATCTCCTGTGCTGAATCTGTAAAGTGTACAATCCAATAATCGCTTTCTCTTCCACTTCCACTGGAAGTGTTCTTAGGAATAATAAGTTGATATTTCTAAGTTCCCTTCAAAAGAGGTGCTAAAAACTTCTCTAAATTATTTTTATCACCTCTATAAAATTTCAAAGCAAAGTATTACTTTTTGTCAAAAGCAGGCCTTACCCTGATTTTCTTCAATTATAACCTCTGATTAGCTATTGAAACTCTCTGATTACAGGCTGACATTATGCTATCCCAGGAATTATACCAGTTAAATCTACAAAAATAATTGACTATAGCCTGACAAGACTGTGAACTGTTAGTTTGGAACAGGATTCAAAATACTGTAGGAAATTTGCTCCCCAAACTAGCCTTGTTTCAAATGTGAAGTCAATTGTACGGTTTTAGATATTGGTCAATCCTGTCACTTTGATTTATTAACTTCCTAATTACCAAAAAAAGATTTCTAAAGATTTATCACTCTTTATCTGAGAGGGAAGCCTGAGGACTATTAATAGTTTCCTCGCTCGCCTTCAGGAAGAAGGACTATTGTGTGATTAGATCCATTCAGCCTCCCATCATTTCCCATGCAATCCTTTGTCCTTCCTTGGATGCTCATAGTTAAGCCTCTTCTTCAATAATCTCTATCACATGATTTCATTTTTCTGTCTAAGTAGAGGAAATGAGGAGAAAACAAAAGGACTATCACATTAAGTTAGCAAAAATGTACCACAAGTGACCTGTGTCTTAACCCCTAGACCAAAAGAGACTATATTACTAGTACTGATTCAATTAAAAGACATGGGCATGCTCAGGCAAGTTTATTTTTGGGGATCTCTGAGGAAATATGGTCAATAAAGCTATCTTACCTCTGTCAACTTCAAAGTCACAGATCATTACTAGTGGGATTGCTCCTTCTCCTCTTCCCTCAGGCCTGCTTAGCCAAGGTTGTACCTCTGTGTGTTCCAGCAGTGGCTACAGATTTCCCGCACACAAGGCTGGCAGGAGCATCAATCAAGTTGGAAGGCTCATGCCTGGGGATTTATTTTTGGAACTTGCATTTACACAGCTAGTCTGGGGGTTTGACTGAGGTTGCTTTTGTCAAGGAATGGCTTGGGAAAGTTCACAGTGATTATGAATGGGCTGAGATCCCCAAACAACCTCTTGGTTCATCTACTGTGGTGCATGAGTTTGAAACAACAATTGAAACCTATAATGAATGAGAGCAGAGCATGGCTATCAGGGCTATAAGGATTGAGTAACAGAAAATATTCTCATTGAAATGTTATAAACTGTAAGTGAAGAATCCAGGACCGTGTTTATTACAATTCTTGGAGTGTTTAACCTACTGGCATTTTCTCTTCCCACTTCCTTACCTTCTGTTTTCTTCGTGGTTCTGGCTTTGTTTTCTCCTCTTCTTACATTTATCCTTGAAGATGTTATTTATGATGCTACAAAGTTAATTCCAGTCGGGGGACCCTGATCTGTGTCACCAGCTCTGACCACTTTCACAACTGCAATCTGGAATTTCCATCTGTGAATTCAGCACTACCCACTCATGCGTTCCCATCTTAACCACAGTTTTGAAAATCCATAATCATTGACCTACTCTCCAAATCACCATGCGCTCTGGCTTTTCCCGCTTTCCCTCCCAGTAGGGGCTCTGTCTTCCCAGCAACTCTATCTGAAGCCAAACACATTTTTATTCTCTCATTTCTGTGTTCCCCAAAGCTCATTTTATTGGCTTTCCTTCCAGAATCTATTGATCTGGTCTTTCTTGAATTACACTCCTGATTATGGCTTCCATCCCTTGATACTGTGCTTGCCTGGATCTCCTGTGATGGACTCAGCCTTGTTCTTCTTTGGCAATCTACCTGACAGTTACAAAAAAGTGTGATTTTTACAGGATACTTTTAGTACATATGCAGAGCATATTTATCAATTGTCCCTTTCATGCTACTAGGTCCCATGCTATGTGTTTTTTATGAAATGATAAACAAAAGAGAAAATGTTTCTGCCTTCATAGATTACAACGAGTAAAGAAAAGGAAGACAATTAGACATTTAGAAAGTATCTATCTGCAATTTTTTTTTTTTTTTGAGACAGGGTCTCGCTTTGTAGTTCAGGCTGGCTCTGAGCTCACTATGTAGCCCAGGCAAGCCTCAAACTCAGCAGTTATCCTGCCTCTGCCTCCCAAGTGCTGGGGTTACAGGTGTGAGCCACCACGCCTGGCTCTAACTGTAAATTTTTAAATTTAGTAGATGGTATTTAAAAAAAAGAAAGCACAGTAGAGTAACAGAATAATCAAACCTGAAGGTGGTGACACTGGAGGAATGAGGTAAGTGTTGAGAAGAGCTCAATCATGATGTATGGCCCCATTTACTTCTCTTACACTGAGCTAAAATTTCTTGTCTAAAATATAGGCATTCTTTTTCAGATCTTTTTCATTGCTCCCTTTAAAAACCTGATATGCCCAGCCAAGTGGCCCATATGTTATCACAAATCCTGTTTTTCACTCCCCGTCTGTATCTTTGTCATGGGTTTCTCTTTGTGGATCCTCACTTTCTGGTCTATCTCTTTAAATTCAGATCACATCTACATTTCAGTGAAGAGCGTGAACATACCTATTTCATGAAGCATTCATCCACACACTTAGCTTCTCAAATCCAGTGATCTGATCTTTCCTCATTTGAATTCCCTTCTTTAGTCTTTGAATTTCCATCAAATTATTACTTTTGCATTTCCTACTTAGCATTTACCTTATGCTTAATGCATCATAAATATTTGGGTGTAAGCTTTACTTTCTGTCAAGTTTTAAACAGACAACACATTTCTTTGTTTCTTGAAATTTCCTGGCAAAGTTCTTTGATCTATGTAAACTTCCCCAGATTTGTGGATGTAATAAACAAGCTACTTCTAAAAAGAATACCAACCAAGATCATATCCAGTGACTAGCACAGGAAAGGGAGGTATCTAACTATTCCTTCATATTCCTAGCACCTTGCACATTCTCTAGCACATGAAAGATGATCAATATATGCTTGTTGATCTAAAAGTCCAGAGGTAGACAGAAAATCAGTGTGGTGGTTAACTGATTAATCATAAGCTTGAGTGAGAGCACTCAGTTGAACTGAGGCACATTGGTTCTGGGCATGGAAGACCCATTCTTAAGGAGGATTCTTGTTGAAATGGTATCAAAGGAGAATAGAAGGGAAGGATTTGCTGACCTCCCTTGGAGGAGCTTCATTACAACTGCTTTTCTTTAAAGTAATTTTGGCTACTTTTCTTCCAAGGAGTTTGGTGGTTTTCTTTCTTTATGGAGCCTCAGTTGTCATCTTCAGCTTGGACATGGTCTCCTGGCTCCCACTGAGGATCCCTCAGCCTTCTGAACAGATCCTCAGGTGTTTTGGTGGCACTTCAGCTTCCAGTGCTGGCACTTGGGCCTTTCTGACACAGACCCTTCAGTCTTTTGTCATGGAACCTTTGGCCTCCTGATACAGACTTGCTCAGGCTCCAGGCCTTCAACTGGATACTCAGGTCTCTGGCACATAGACAGATGTGCATCTGGTTCTAGTTAGCACGGCCTAATGAGGTCAGCCCCCAGGAGTAGACTGGACCCCATCTCTGCCAAAACTTGAGTTTCCTCAAATCAACCTCTGAATATCCTGAACCCAGTAAAACCACTTCTTTTTGGCTTTGCTGTTTCCATGATGTCAGGACCAATTCCATCTTTGTAAGGAAATAACCAATGACACACGTTTGTATTGACTTTCTTGTTATATTAGTAATTACTAACTCCTAAACTCTATAAAATATTTAGAAGGATATTTTTTTCCTTTTCCTGAAAATTGTATATAAGTACATTATTTGTAGTACTTCAAAGTTTGGGCTCTTTCAATTGCAGAGTTCAACCCTCTGTCTTCCACAGCTGTGTTCTTCTCTTTCTTCAAAGCCAAGCTGAATAAAAGAAAACTCCATAGATGCTGCTCCAAATGTCTGTCTGTTGCCACAGACAGAACATGGGAACGAGATGAGAAAAAGAGGCAGCATCACAACATGCTGGGGGTGCCATGACAGTGGAAGTCTCTATAGCACCGGAACAGGGAAGCTGAGGGCATGGAAGTTTAGAGCTGCAAAGTTACTGGAAGGTGGAAATGTCCCTTCCACTGGTAGAAACAAACAACAAAAGCTGAAGAATCATCCGAAAGCAGGAAAGAAAGAAAAGGAGGGAAGGAAACAGTATAAAGGAATGGGGGAAGAGAAAAATGGCTTTTACCTGCGTCTCATGTATAGTAATTGAAGCATGAAAGACATTCCCCAGTTAAATTAGCCAGGGTTGTAGTCCTCATTATTATGGGAGAAAATAGAGTCATTAAAATAATTATTCTAAAATGCATATGTTGATGGTAATAAAATATGTTTTATTGCTTTGCTTTCTCAGGTTATTGAAATCCCTTAAGAACCATTATCTTATTAAGTCTCATTATGTGGTTATAAGGTTGGGGATAGGAAAATTATTCCTCCTTTGTAGTCTAAGAGATAAGGAATGGAGAGTTGTGTGAATTGTCCCAGCCACCCAGCAACAGAAATTAAAAGCTGAAATTATTCTGGAGTCAAATCTATCTGGTTTTGAACTGATTTATTTCCCCTTTATGGTCCATCTTGCACCATGCGGAAGCTATTAGGTGACATGTTTGAATAACTCTAATGTGCCTCATTTATAATTTTTACATCTCTATTTGTTTATTTTCAGAAATAAAACAACAGTAAAAAAATAGAAACATTCTGTCGTAAGCCAAACCCTGACACAAAAAACATAAATCACATGGATAATTTTCCTAGGAAATCTTTACTTCAAATTAAGAGGAACAATTATCTGTCCCAAGGAAAATGTCTCCTTGAATCTCAAAGGTGATGGATTCTGACTTATGAGCATTTCCTGTCTTTGTCTACCATGATCTGTTTAGTTTTTGCCATTGGAGGGAAAGATGTTGAAACATTTGGTGACTTACACTGTTGACATGTTCTGTGCCTTTTCACATATGCTTTTTCTTCATCCTGTTGTAGAACAGCATTAAGCTCTTTGTAACTTCCTATTTCCCTTTTCCTTATTAAAAAATCTCAGATAGAGATGTTGATCACTTCGAGTGGTTGAATTAATCAACTGCAGTCTATTTCTACATATTTAGGTCTAAAAAGATGTCAGTGGATTTGACATCTGAAACTCCAAAAAGCCTTTCTCTTCAGGTTGGAATCTTTCCCTTATCAAGTGGAGTTTTTCCCATGGCATTTTCCCTCTGACTTTTCTCTCTTGTGGTTATTGACAGGGAGACAGTGTCATACACACACACACACACACACACATATGTATACATGATACACACACATATACACTCCCCTGGTTATCACTGCCTTTTTCCCACTTGAAATCCTAATCTTTCATTTTTGATATCACAATCATTTTCAAAGTAACAACCTGACATATTTATAACCACTTGACGTGCTTGAAAAAGATGGAATATATTTTTAGTTTCCTAATTTCCTACAGCTTTTACAGAAATAGGTTCGCTAAGTAGACAGTTTATTTGAACTTTCAATTGACTACAGAAAAGCAAAGAAAATAATGAGGCTTTTTTCACAATAATTTTTTTAATCACTGTGTAACTATAGCAATTCAAATTACAGCTCATGTGTGAAGACACACAATAAAATGGGGTTTCCAATGGTCATTGTTCTTAGAATCTAGAAGGTTGTTGGATAAAGGAGACTTGATATCATGCTATTGGAGAACTATGTTCCTCTTTGGGCCTTTTAGTCATTTCACAATCTAATGGTATCTGCTTGAGGTCCAAGAACTATTGATATTATTTTTTATCTACTCCAGCCTCTTGGTTCCCATCTGCATGTTTCTAAACAAACTGTTTTCTAATACTGTTTCTTTCCTGGTCCTTTACTTTGGGTCCTCACTGTTTCTTCCCCCATGATCTTTGTAAACATTGGCTCAGAGTCACTGTAAGGGAACTGTAAATTCCCCACTATGCAAAGATGTCCTCCTCTGAGCCTCATTGAGGAGATTCAGCACCTTTAAAAGGCCTCCAGCATGGGCATGTCACCCACATGTGGTTTCTGAAAGTCACAAATCTCAAGCTCACCTTTATTTCTGTTTCATCCTTAAATTTCAGGAACAGGATTGTGTCTTTTCTTCTCTCCGTATTGTTCATTGAGGATATAAAGGAGTCCAGTGATACATTGTGTTTTATTTCCCAGGTGTGCATCCACAGGAGGGATCCAAGCCTTTGGATTAGAAGGGTACTACTATACATCCTGTGAATGCTCACAATATAGCTCTCCTCATCAGAGTATCCAGATGCAGAAAAGAGGTCCAGAGCAGATCAGAGTTAACACTTCTGGAGTGAATACTTCCACGGAGTAGTCCATGGAATCGCCCTGAGAAGGAAGCATATTTAAACAAAGAAAAGAAAACTAGATTTCATTAAATAGAACATGGGCTTTTGAGTCAGAAGAACCTATATTTGTGACTTGTGACTTACTAACTGTGCAAGTAAACTCCTTAATGGCTCTGAATTTTCCCAGCTAAATTTTCTGAAAAACATCTTATTTTGTACTAGTGGTCAAACTCAGAAATGCTCTACCACTGAGCTACATCCCTAGGATACCACCCCCCCCCTTATTTTTTGAGACACACTCTTACATTGTATAGGCAGGCCTCAGATTTGCAGTCCTCCTGCTTCAGCTTCCCTCAGGGCTGGTATTATTGGCATACACCACCGTGCCCAGCTAAAATAAAATTGATAAGCATTTAAGCCAAAGCTCATAATCTGTGATATACAGGCATAGAATATGAAACAAAAAAAAATCCCTGTATTTTAATTTACTCCTTGGGGAATTCTAATAGTCAATTGTAGGCTTGAGGTTGTGCATTTGAAGTGTCTCCATATCTACATTTGGGCAACACTACCTGTGAAATGACCTAATACATGTAAAGTACTTTGAACAATGCCTGTCATAGGAGATGGTCGGTAAATGGTGGTGTAGTTATTAGGAAATTGTGGGGCTGGGCACAGTGGTGCATGCCTAAAACCCCACCTCTGAGAGAGCTGCAACAGAAGGACTGCTGTGAGTTTGAGGTCTGCATGGGCTATAGAGTGAGCTCAAGTCCATCCTGAACTACAGTGAGGCCCTGCCTCAAAAAAACAAGACAAAATGACACATACAGAAACACACACAAACTGGGGCAAAAGTGTCCTTGATAAAGAACATAAGATAATTAATAGCCTGAGACCTAAAAAAAGTTTGAACAAGTAAGTGATGACTAGTTTTTGGGGTTTTGTTTTTGTTTTTGTTTTGTTTTGTTTTTGTTTTGTTTTGTTTTGTTTTGTGGCAGGGTCTTGCTTTGTAGTTCAGGCTAGCACTGAGCTCACTGTGTAGCCCAGGCAAGCCTCGAACTCAGCAATCCTCTTGTCTCTGCCTCCCAAGTGCTGGGATTACAGGCGTGAGCCACCATGCCTGGCACTGTTTTTGTTTTTCTTCTGTTTTAGTCTGAAAGAATTTAGGCCAGTTGTTATAGTTTAGGACTATAGAATCTACTCTCCTTGTGCCAAAACACTTATATGTTTATTTTCTGCTTAACTCCAGCCTATATTTCCCTCAGGTATTTATGGCTGATGTTTTGTTGTTGTTTATTCATTTGTTTTAATTCCGGATATAAAAGCACAGGTAGCATTGTACCTAGTCATGCCATCCAAGTAGACTGTAGGTCTCAACACCCCTATATCCTTGATACCTGAGTCACTTTAGTCTGCCTTAACTAGCATGCTGTGCTCATCAGGGATTCATTCACCTTTTCAAACTCAGACTCACACTCTTAACGAGACCTATGGCACTGGGAAGCAGACTGTGCCACTAAACAGTGATTTCCTATAAGGCAAATTATTAACAAATGCCCCAGCTTTAAAAAAAAAAAAAAAAACCTCTGTGTGTTCATATTGATTCAAGTTCTTTGGCCCTGTCTTCTGGACACTTAGCACCTTCTCGGGAATGCAAAGATTGCTTGGAATTATGTATCTTTCCGACATGATAGTTTATCCAGTTAGTTGAGGCTGATCTTTGCAGTCAGGATAAGGTCAATAATCGCTTACTTTGAGCAAGTATGGCATGTTAGCTATATATTTTATATATACTTCCTACTAATCTGTTATATTTGTCTAGTTCCTTGAGATTCAGTTTTGCTAATTGTATGTAATATAATAAAGTCTTCACTCATGAATTCTTACCGATGGATAGCTGGAATTTCTTCCTGGAGTTCTGAAATAATTTTCTTTTGAGTTACCTGTCCTATAAGTATTTTTGTTTTAAATTTTTGGAACAGAAACCATTTCCCCTAAGAACTGGTACTTCTTTTCTTCCAGATGAGAAAATGTGAAACCAGTAGTTTGACTATAAACAGCTGGGCTAGATTTAACATAAGAACTGTGTTGAAAGAATAATTGAGAATTCCATAACCTGGTAACTCTGGCTGATTTGGTAAATGTATCTTTCCTTGAACTGTAAAGTCATTAAGGGAAAAGATCAAATCTGAAAGGACAGAAAATGGCAATAGATCATGTCAGTGGGTCATAAATTATAGTTATATGATATCTTTAGATTGGGAAGAGAAGGAAAAAAGATATTAGAAGAAAATATTTTGCTTATATAATTCCAGAAAACTTCCTAAAATTGTTCATCATGTCATATCTTAGCATAAATTTCTTCAGCAGGAGTCCAAATTTCATACCTGGACCAATTTTACCCTCAAATCTCAAGTCCTCTTCCTGTCTAGCACAAATCCTCCTTTAAATGTCTCCATTCACTGTGCTCTCAAAACACTCTGCACCTTCTTTCCCCTAGGTGGTCTATTTTCTCCCCCCATCTGCAAGGCTCTTTTCAAACTGATCTCAGATCTGTTGTGGTTCCTCCAGTTTTTTTCCTCCAGCATTATCACTTTCTACCCAACCTTTCTTGTACTTGAATTTGCTACCTGGAACTGCTAGGTACATATAGTGAGATCTCAGAAGTCAAGTCTCTATTTTCATCTTTATATTCTCTATAATAGCCCATGGATACTATGATTTTCCACAAGGGGTTGTTGATTACTACAACCTTTTATAGGAACAAGAGGGCAGACCTCCCTTGGTTATGCATATTAACACAAGGTCACATTGTGGACCAGCTTCTCCACTGTTAGATATTATAGCATGGTTTCCAAGAGCATTTCTCGACATTCCTGCAGGTATTTTGCACAATTACATTATCTCAACGACAGAGTTGATCCAGTAGTTCGGGCTATTATTTAAACAGTCATTAATTGAACAGTGAAGTGTTCAGCTCACCTATGATTGTATAGAGAACTATAAATATATGTGTAGTTGTGTAATTATCTCCACCAACGCTACCTTTCAAAATGGCTAATTATCACAAACATATGCAATGCAAATGCTGTCTCTAGGTTTTATTCAAAAGAACTCATGCAGGTACTGTAATTCTGTTGGAAACATCAACTGTGATTTCCCTCTGCTCAAATTTACGGTGCTTGGCAGGTTACTTTCCCAAAGACCTGTGATTTTAGCTTGCCTTCAAGGATTGGCCCTATGATTTCAATACTTATTTTTCACTATGAATACTGACTTTTAGAGGTCAAATTTTCTAAGCTAGAACCCCAGCCTTTTCATTTGAATTCCCATACTTTTTACATAAAGAACACTAGCCGTGTAATCTAGGAAAAGTTCCCTACATTCCATTTCCTATTTTGTAAAGTGAGGTTTGCAGGTTCACACCAAAGTCATGGTTGTATGAGAGGTAAGTATATCATACATAAAATGTACATGTTACACACACTCAGTGAAGTTTTCTTTCTTGTTTCTGTTTCCATTCTGCCTATCCTTTTGCCTGCTGGATCTGTCATGCTAGACCCCAACTTCATTCTCTGTTGTGCATTCACTTCTACTTGTAGACTGGAGGATGAAGTGATTGATAAAACAAACCTGAAATGTGCCTTTTGCCATGTAGTGATGGCCTGTGCTTAGTATGACACACACACCATCAAGGTCATCTCGGAAAAGAAAGGTAGCACTGTGCCAAGAGTATAGAAATCAATGGGAGAAGCTGAGGACAGGCTGGAAAGTTGAAGAAGAAGCAAGTCATTTGGAATGTAGAAGGTCAGGGTTAGAAACTTCATTCTTTAAGATCTTTTTGCTGATTTCTATTCTCTATTTCTTGTCTGTGGAGAATTTATTATCTCTTAGAATATCAAATGTCAGGACTGTGGTATACCAGTTAAACTAAAGTATACTAGAACTGGTATACCAGTTAAACTTATTGTGAGATCCCTGAAATGCAATTATATCTGCTTTCTGTATATGTAAAGAACTGAGCTCCTTACCACCAGCTCTTTTAGATTTTTCTCTTTTCCATCCTCTCAGTTACTAAATCCCTACCTTAAGTTTTCCCATAGTTCTACATTTATTTATACAAAGGTATTTGCTTTTCAGTTTCTTTAGATATTGTTAGAAATTTACAGCGACAAAGGATGGACTTCATGCTTTCATGTGGCTAATATTTGATTGAGAAAATAATTACCACTTTTTCTGGTCATTTTCTTTGTTTCTTTTATATCTATCTCTCCAAACTTTAAATGTTTTATTGTCTTCACACTTACTTTGCATATTTGGTCTCTGGTTCTTAAATTTATACTATCTGGTTGGACCTTTGGTCTGAATTATAGTTGTATTCATGAGAATGTTTCCTTATTACCTCTATTTGGAAGTCTAATGGGCCTATTGCTTATCTTTTTGTAGGTGCTTAAAAATGTACCACAAATGTGTTGATATTTCTTTTCCAAAGGTGGAGTCTAAATATCCTTTGTTTGAAGAAGATTGACCTTAGGGTCTCGCTTCTAATGAAATAACACAGTGAAAGTGATGTGTGACTCTGAGACTAGGTCCAGCAAAGCTGCTAAGTTGCTCTCTGTTTGTCTTTTAAGACACACACCTTAGGACTGCTCTTTAGGCATTTACAAAGTTACTTGAAGCTACCACATTGTAGAAACTTTATGATGGCACCAATAAACTTAGAGGTGCACAGAGAACCTCAACTCTCCTACTCCTGAGCTCTTTGAGTCTTCCCAGTGTTATGTGGTAGATGTGTCAGTGAATAAACTTCCAGATGATTCTAGGCTCTGTCTTTAAGCAAACCTAAGTGATGCTAAATGTGGCAGATGTGTTATTCCCTTTCAGCCCCAGCCAACTCATGGCTTCATGATAATATCAGTGCAGTGGTTGTCGTAAGCCACTAAATTATGAGGGTGTTTTCACCATCTCCTCTGAAAAAAATCTCTAAAATAAAGATCTACTCCTTTTTTGAGAAGTCTTCCCACCTTGATGAATATCAAGTTTATCCTACTACACACTCAAGGCAGACTTTTGACAATCTCAATTTTTCTCCTTCTCACAAACCTTATATCTGGTCACTCTAAATATTCTATCATTTTGACCTCCATACATTTTCATAATATGCTTGTTTGTCATTACTATTGTCACAGGACCTTATCATCTATCATTTGCTATGGATTGTGAGGAGTCTCTGGGTTGTCTTCACTGGATTGATAGTTCTAATTATTTACCCTTTTCTATCTCCATGACCTTCTCTGTTTGTAGCTGTGCACATCTACAGAGAAGCGCTCCCTGCTCTTTGAATTCAGTAATGTGATTTCAGAGAAATTTTGTTCATTTCTATTGTTGTATTGCTTATTTGTGAGTGCCTTAAATTGAAATCTGGGCTAACATTTTAGGAACTTTATGTGACAACAAACCATGTCACTCCAGCTACCAAACTGAATTCTTTTTAGCTCAACAAGCTGTGTACCTCACTTGCCTGCATAAACCAAGAAAAGACCAAAGGACCTGTTACCTGGCCTACGAGTTCATAAGCCTCTTTGTTTACTGATTTAAGCTGCTGTGACTTGTGCTTATTTGTCATGTGACACTTCTGTGGCGGTTGGAGGCATACAGAAACTTATGCTATGAGTGATGTGTGCTTTAACAAAAATATAAAGTATGTGGCATCTGCTTCATCTCTGGAAATGGACAAGGAAAAAATGTCAAGGAAATTTCTATAGGAAAATACAGGCATTATTTGACAGCTGTGAAATATTTAGGAAAATAGTCTCCTTTGGAAACTTGAGAGGTGAAAAATGGAACTAATAATCTTTTGGATTTGGAAGCAGATATCCTTGGGCAAAGCTGAGAGTGCCAGCACTGACTTTAAGGAAGAAGTGGGCTCTACAACAAGCTAGTTTAAAAACAGTAATTAAAGAGAATAAAATCACCTAATGCCTAGAACAGTACTTGATGCTCAGTAAGTGCCCTAAAAATACTTGAGGAAAGATTATTTATTTGCCATTTCAGTGTCATGGATAGTTTGGGGTTCCATGATAGTCTATAGTGCAAGGAGAGTCATCTCCTTTACTCATTGCTGGGATTATTTGAGTCAGAATTAAAAATTCTAGGAGGCTTACTTATGCCAGTAAAATTGAGTTGTGTGCTGACACCTTTACTAGGGTCTTTTTAGCTCTTATTAGGTTAAGCATTATTCTGGAAATCATTCAGATAATGCTTCATAGAAATGTGTGTTCATGATCTGTCCTGCTCAGATAGTTCATTTTAGGTTGTATTTCTCAGTCACATCACGATATCTAATTTTTAAATATCCTCTTAAGCAGATGTTAGAACTGAGATATAAAAAGAGACTTTAAAATGATGTGTGATAGGCTCTTAGTAGAAAAGAGTAATTACCTTTCATTGCCCATGATTCACAGAATAAGTTTCTGGGTAAATATTGGCTATCTCAACAATACTTTACCTGAAGTTTGACCATTACTGCCCTTGCATTAAGACTTTTCATACTTTTAACTTCTGTTTGTTTTCCATCTTCCCCTTTCCAATTTACTAGCAATATGAATTCTTGCCTCCAAAATGCTGCTTCCTTCCTGAATGCTTGGTAACATCTGCACCTTTGATAAGCCTGCCCTCTTCTGCCCTCTTGCAGGGGTCACTGATTAGCCCTGGCTCTGGGACTGACCCCTGCCACATCAGCTAACATGTCCCTCTGGTTGCTCACAGTTCAGCAGGAGACACTATGCCTTCCCTAGAACCAAAAGAAAACTGTAAGGGGAATATTTTCCTTAGTTCTTCAAATACACATTTGTTTAGGGAAGAGCAGTTTTAACAAGTGTGGTCTCTAGGGATATAGTTTGAAAAATGCTTGTTCTGTGGATTTCACATTTGGCAGAAAGCTTTTAGGAGGGATCCTAAAGTACTGGACTCCCACCTACTTAGAAGCTTCTAGTTTGCAAAAGAAACCCTTTGATCTAAAGCATTTTCCCAACTTATAAACAGTGCTCCTTCCATTCCAGTCATTAGGATCCGTTCTTGCACCTGCCTTATGGCTTCACATCTCTCCATCAAAAAATGAAATAAAAAATTCAATTTAAAAAACAATGAAATGTCAGTTATAATTGTTTTGCTTTTAATCAGTTTGGGAAAAGTTCCCGTGAGAAATGGGAGGGTCAGAGGTTAGTAAAGAGGCCCTAAATTTATAATGTGAGGATATTATTGCCTATCTAAACTCTAACACACCAAGAAAAATATTACAAAGAGTATGATGTGTCTTCCACAGCCTCAGTGGAAGACTACATTCTTCTCTGAGCTTGATTGGTTTTAAATGTTTTTCTTTCTCACTCATTTTTATTTTTTAAATCTCAAAGGCAATAATTTCACATGGCAAAAAATTTTACTATATAAGGGAAAGCAAGTGTCTTTCTCAATGCCAATCTTCTGTTCTTTCTTCTGAGACAAATGCTGTTGAGTTACATGTATACCTTCTAGAAACTTCTCATGTGTATGCAAGCCCATGGCCTTATTTTAATAATTCAGGCAGAAGTCTATTTCCACAGTCTGTACCTTACCATTGCTTCTTAAAAATTTTGATAATATGGGCTGGAGATTTAGCTCAGTGGTTCCGGCACCTGCCTCGCAAGCACAAGGTCCTGAGTTCGATCCTGGTAACCACATACAATGCTGGGCATGGTGACTCACGCCCACCAGCAATCAATACCACATACCACAGTGCCGGGCGTGGTGGCTCATGCCTGTCATCCCAGCACTTGGGAGGCAGAGGCAGGAGGATTGCTGTGTTCAAGGCTTGCCTGGGCTACATAGTGAGCTCAGAGCCAGCCTGAACTAAAAAGTGAGACCCTGTCTCAAAAAAAAAAAATTTTTTTTGATAATATATCCAATAACATTACGTAATGATGGCTGCCATAGTCAGTAATGGCTAACAGGTTATTTCATTGACTGTCATGTGTTATATTTAATCAGGCACCACTGATGGACACTTCAGTTTTAGTCTTTGGCTAATAGAAAAATGCTACAACAGAAATCTTTATACTTTCATATCAGAATGTATATTACACTCTACAGCTGTGGCTTAAAAGTCATAAATATATTTAGTTACTAGATGCTACTGCAAGATTGGTACAATTAATACTATCCTTGAATTTATTAGACTATTAATGTTTTTATGATTTGGTCAACACAATGTGCTATTAAATATTTTTGTGTTTGTCAATATGGTTGATAAAAATGGCATTTCAGATTCAAAACTGCCTATTTACATATCTACTCTCATTTATTATAACCATATTTCATCCAGGTCTTACTTACTTTCTTGTTGCTGGAACAGTGTACCTGACAATCATGAGTTGAAGAAGGAAAGGTTTAGTCTGGCTCCCAGTCTGTAGATGCTTCATAGGCAGCTGGCTCCAATGCATGGCAGCAGTGCAGAGGGCCACCACCAAGAAGAAAGATATAGCAAGGCTGGCCGGAAGTAACATCACTCAAGAGAGTAAGAATTATATCTCTATCCAGGCTGTGCCTACCGTGACCAACCTCTTCCCACCAGGCTTCCCCTCCCAACATCACACCCAGCTGTAACCTTATCAGTGGACTAATCTAGTACCGTGTGCATGATCCGGTCACTTCCCCAAAGGCCCACCTATGAGAGCACAAGGCTTTGGAGGGACATAGGTATAAGGCCGAACAACCTGTCATCATCATCAGATTCCTTACTGGCCAAATAAACCTGATAAAGCTAACCTGAAAAAGGTTTTGAGAGGTTTAAAAATTGAATGCAAATAAAGCTCTTAGTAAAGTGCTTGACATGGCATAAATACTTGGAAACTAATTGCTACTTATCATTATTCTTATTACCACTGTTACTTTGTTGTATGCTTATGTGGATTATTTCTCTACATATGAATACGCTATTTATGTACTTTTCTTATTTTCATTCTTTGTTATTTGTATTTTAAATAATGGTATTTAATAACACTTTATGTACTAAGTAAATTGGCACTCTGCTATTTTCTTTTGAGATAGTTTATCTGTGGATCATATATTTTCAACCAGTTTTCTGATACTTCTTTCCTTATGTAAGTTTTAAAATTTGTATACAGATAAATACATTAATCTTTTCTTTATATCTTCTGATATTTGGTTTCTATGGTAAATAAATCAATCTTCTTTATCAGGACAACAGCCTCTGACATTTGTACTTTGTTTATTTCAATATGGTGAATAAAAATTAGAAAAATCCATGGATTCTATACCGTAGCTTATAGAAAAGTAAACATACTAGAATAGTTAGGAAAAGAACCATGATCAAAGAGTTTCAGTTGATAATAGAACACACCAGAAAGTCTCTACACAAAACCAGTTTGGTTTTTCCTGGTAGTTACAAAAATAAACCAATGGACTAGAGCACAGGTCCTAGAAGAATAATAGTACATGTGGAAATCTACTATATAATGAATGTAGTACAAATGTTAGAAAAAGAGATCAGCTTTTGAATAGATATTACGAGGGAAATTCCATTATATATCAAAATTTGAACAGATCAGAGATCTCAAGAATAAATAGTAAAGTCTAAACCTACTAAAAGAAGAAGCTGAGTAAATTTATAAAACTCTGATAGTTTCCAGCTAAGATTTAAAATCCACAAGAAAAAATTAACAGTAATAATCATTAGTGAATAAAATCTTATGGCAAAATTGTCATAAATTAAGTCAAAGGAAAATATTTGCTACTTATATTACAAAATTCCCATAAGTCTGCTACACAAAGAGCTCATAAAAATTAATGAGAAATATTATGCCTCATAGAAAAAAGTCATGAATAGATGTTCATAGAAAGTGAGAAAGGCAAGTAGTTTTTAAACTTACAAAAAAATTAAATTTCACTCATAAGGAAAACAATTAGAACCATGCAGTGAGATACAGAAAATCTCAAATCTCCAAAGATTAACAAAACATTTTGTTGTGAGGAAATAAGCACTCTTATTCTTTGACTGTATTGTTTCGGAATAGTACACTTTCCAAGGGGAGAGCTTGGCACTATCTTAAAAAATTATACGGGCATTTACTCTTTGATCATGAAAAACTACTTCTTCAAGTTGACCCTGTAAATATAGCTTGGTAAAAATAAGATCAAATAATCATACCCACAGCCATCATGTAAACGAGAGCAAGTACCGTGGGATTCCTCGCACGAGCGAGGAACTTGTAGTAACCGCTTTGTGCCCCAAGAGAGCACTTTGAGTAAGACGAATGTCATCAGCACATCACTGAGCAGTGTGCAGCGGTGGCAAAACTTGTAGAGTCCTCACTGATAACAAGCCGTCTCTGCCGCGTGCGTGCCGTAGGCTCGCCAGTGCTGGTATAGTGCCTGTTAAGGAAGTATGAAATACCTGATAGGAAATAAATTCTAATTTTTCCAAGTGAAGAAAGCAATGTGATTGTTACTTTTTGTATAATAAAGAAGAAGAAATGAGCATATATAGGAAGATGAGATACTAATGACCATTTTTAACCGAAAAATAGAGTAGAATATGCCATATAGAAAACACAGTTGTATTTACCATTTTATGTAATTTTGAAGTTTGAACTTTATAGATGCTTCTGTTTTAAAATATATAAAAAAGGCAAACATCCTAAAATGTTTACAGTCTTGCCCCCCCCCCCATAATCTAGATGACTTTTTGGTTCAGAATCTTTGAGGCATTTTTTCTCAAGAAAACCAAAGCTAGACAGACATACGCTGTATCCCCTTCTTCCCTGAGCATGTCTTGGAAGTCATGGAGTATCATTTTCAGTGCATTCTATTTGTTACAAGTAAATCCCTAAAGCCAACTTCAGAGGGAAGGGAGCTAGAGTACTCTTTTTGATGAGAGTAAAGCCTAGCAGTATGTGGACGTATTTAAAACGACAGACATCCAGGAAGATACAATGTAAACTGAGACTTCTAGTTATGCTGAGAATCAACAAACTGCTCAAACATTAACACAGATATGACAGAAAGATAGAAGAACTTAAGCTTGATCCTTTTAATAAGATTTGAAACAATTTCAGTGAACAGGAAGTATAATACATTGTAAGATTTGGATTGTAACTTTTGAATAAACAGTTCTGGGTTCACAGTGATTCAAAAGGTAAAGGGTAGGTAGCACAAGTTTTTCAATTAGATGAATGTTGAGTGATCCATTTAGAAGTAATAGAACTTGAATAAAAGTATTCTGAAAACCTCAGGATAAGGAACGATTCAGGCAAGGGACAGACATGGATGGTAAAACCATTCAGTGAAAGTTTGCTGAAAAAGGATTATGTCACAAAAATGAGCCCAAGTACAACTTCCTTATTGTTAAGGGGAGTATGTAACTCAACACGAAGGGACATTACTTCAATCAGATGATCAAATCTGTCATTAACGATGGTGGAACAGTTACCTACAACCTTTTAAATCTCAAATTTGACTCTCATGTAAAGTAACAAGTATCTTGTGTGACTTAGTCTTTTTTCAAATTCAGTCAGGCCTCTAATTCTAATGTCTGGTTTACAGAGAAAAAGACTATCAAAGAATAAATTTTTTTTCATTATTCAGTGAACTTTATTGGTACATTATATACACAGCTCACAATCACACAAACATTGGGGAATTTGTACCAATATGTGACATGAACAATAAATTTTTAAAAATGAAGATATGGGGCCGGAGGGTTAGCTCAGTGGTTCCGGCGCCTGCCTCGCAAGCGCAAGGTCCTGAGTTCGATCCCCGGTAACCACATACAATGCTGGGCATGGAGACACGCCCACCAACAATCAACACCGCATACCACAATACCGGACGTGGTGGCTCACGCCTGTAATCCCAGCACTCGGGAGGCAGAGACAGGAGGATTGCTGAGTTCGCGGTGGCTTGCCTGGGCACCATAGTGAGCTCAGGGCCAGCCTGAACTACAAAGCAAGACCCTGTCTCAAAAAGCAAAAAAAAAAAAAAAAAAAAAAATGACGATATGGACAAGCTGAATGCGAGACACTTGTAACAAAAATTGGTCCTACTCATTAGCCACACTATGTAGTCATAAGATTAATCACAGGGAAAGGGATAGAAGGGTAGAAATTGATGCCAATGACGAGGGTGATGGAAGTTTGTGGGAATGTGGTGGTAGAGATCATCTGTTCATATGTTTGCTACACTAACTTCTTTATGCAAACCCCTCTTCTGAATTGCCTCTTTCCAAGTGATAAGCCAAATACATACCCAAAGGCAAAAGATTATAAATAAAAAAAGTGCTATCCAGGTATTTCATGTTACTGTGCTAGGTCTCTGTCAATGATGTGACTGAAAATACAGAGAAGAATGAAACCAGCAGACTCCTCATTTTTGCAGATGTCAGAAACTGGATCTCACTGAGAATTCAAAAGATGTCTTTGGAAGTAATTTTCTTTTATTATACATTTATCAATAGAGTCCTCTCTTATCATCTTAATGTAGTTTTTATTTTAGTAGAATATGTTCGCAATATATAGAGTTTACATTCATTTGTCTTGGGGAATGGATCCATGCACATAATGCATCTTATTTCATTTTTAATCCCCTTACTACCCTTTTCCCTCTCTTTGACTGTAAACCTTCTTTCTCCATTTCTGTTTTTATGATTATTCTTAGCTCATGTTTATGATGTGTGTATAATATGTATTTTATTGAGTTTTTCAATTTCCTGTACATAGAATATTTTCCAATTTTCCCCACCCCTTTTCCTTTAAATGGGATTTTTATATTAAATATGTGGTATTCATGTTTGAATTCAAAGTTAACATTACAGAGACAGATAAAGATAATAAATGTCATTAAAATAAGAATAATTATGCTTTTAGTACAAGAGGAGGAAAGTTATATTGATCAAGAGGGGAGGAATGCAATTTTTTTAAATTACCATTCAAGGATAGAATTCTCTTCCTATATGGTGCAATATATATATATATATGTGTGTGTGTGTGTGTGTGTGTGTGTGTGTACACATATATATAATATGTATATATGTATATATGTGTGTATATATTATATGTATAATATATTATAATATAATATGATGTATGTATAATATATATACACATACATATATATATGCTGAAAAACTAATAAGAATGTGAAACACACTTGAAAAGTTAACAGAGTCAATGATGATCCTGTGTATTCAACTGTAACTTGAGAAAGATAGATTTGGAAAGATGGCTAGTTTGGTTTTTGCGCTATGATCAATTCCCCCACAACCCCAGGATAGCACCATCCCCTTAAACATGTACTTCTATAAGGACCTTTTGAATTCATGAGAACTTATCCAATTTCAGATCTCTTAGCACACTGGCTGATTTAATCATAAACTCAATGTATACAATGTTGCTTGTTTGTAAAGTATTTTCTTATATATCATCTGGGCTAATGCCTATATTCAGTTTGGTGGTTATGGTACCACTTGTATTTGTACTATACCCAACAAATAGAAAAACATTGTTGAAACAGCAATCTGCTTTTTTACTTCATCAACTGTAAAACTTCGTGCTTTCAAAAGGATTTTTCTTCTGGCAGAGCACTCACAATAGTGCCTGGTACGTAGAATACTGCATACATTAAGACTGATAAATACATGCTTCTCAGATTGGAGCGCTTACATTCTACAAAGGCATTCAGGATACATAAGTCAGTACATAGTTTTCTACCACCAAATTTACTTCATGATAAAATAATTTCAAGCATTCTTTTCACCCAAAAGAGTATTTTTGATTTTTAAGATTCACATGAATTTAAAGGTAAAATATGAGATACAAAGAGGTTTCCAGATTTACAGCATCCTAATTTGATCTACACCTTTGACTCTCTGAAGTACATAATCAGTCGGAGTTCGTTCAGTGAGGAAAATTGGAAATCCTCCAGAGTAGGTGTTCTTTCCTCTTATCAAGCCTTTGGGAGACCCAATTAAGCAATGATAAGCATTGTCTGACCCAAGCAGCCTTATAGGGCACCTTGACATTGACTCTGATTTTGAGAGATGTTGATGGGGCATTGAAGGGATTTCAGGAAGTTCTCTTATCTCTGACTATGAACCTATCAATCCTTCTAAGAGCCTTAAAATTTTACCCTTAATTGTAAACTTTCAAGGGAATTTCCAGCACATTTTCACTCTCTACATTCCCATAGTACTTTTTTCACTCCATAATTTCTAACCATGACAAGTATCAGTTAATGGATATTAAGTGCTTGTTCTGTGCTGATTTTACATATTAAGACTGGGAATCTGCAAAGTGGATCAATTTTCTTAGTTATTTAACAGCACACAAACAGGATCCAGATGAGGTTCAGTTCTTTCATCCCCATTCCAGTGTTGTTCTCTCTCTTTATTGGAAAGTTCATTTCAAGTAAGCAATTCTGTGGAGGTGCAGGTGGGGAATACAAGGCACTTACACTAACAATCAAAATGCAGAGAAGCTAGAGTCAGTCATGAGGGAATGGCACGCACAGGAAGGTCAGTTTGGAGAGTAAACTGTGGAGCATGTA
The DNA here is from genome assembly GCA_004025085.1 of Thryonomys swinderianus. Classification (NCBI taxonomy): domain Eukaryota; kingdom Metazoa; phylum Chordata; class Mammalia; order Rodentia; family Thryonomyidae; genus Thryonomys; species Thryonomys swinderianus. The sequence continues at coordinate 29,511 of PVIC010016940.1, forward strand.
GATGTGTCTCTGAGACAGATAGACCAAACTTCACCAGCAAACGAGGGAGTTTGAGACAGCCAGGGGCAGTGTTTGGAGGGGTTAAAAGGATGGCTGCTGCCTCAAAATTAGCCAGCAACAAATGTTGACAAGGGTGGGGGGAGAAAGGAACCCTTCTCTACTGCTGGTGGGAATATAGATTGATAAAACCACTATGAAGATCATTGTGGAGATTCCTCAAAAAACTAGGATGAGAGGTCCCATTTGATCCTGCTATTCCCCTGCTCGGTATGGACACAAAAGAATTAAAAGATTCATATCACAGTGATATATGTGCACCCATGTTTATAGCAGCTCAGTTTGTTATAACTAAAATCTTGGAAACAACCCAAATGCTCATCAGCTCTAGACTGGATAAGGAAGATGTGGTTCTTTTATAAAGTGGAATATTACTCTGCCAGAAAGAACGATAAGTTTGAGTCATTCATACTCAAAAGGACGTACCATCAGGACATACTCATAAGTGAAATAAATTGGTCACAGTTCTGTAAATACCATATCTTTTCGTTGGTACAAGAAACTGAAAATGGACTGGAGATTTAGCTCAGTGGTCCCAGTGCCTGCCTTATAAGCGCAAAATCCTGAGTTCAATCCCGGGTTAACCACATACAATGCTGGGCGTGGTGACTCACGCCCACCAGCAATCAATACCACATACCACAGTACCAGGTGTGGTGGCTCATGCCTGTAATCCCAGCATTTGGGAGGCAGAGGCAGGAGGATTGCTGAGTTTGAAGCTTGCCTGGGCTACATAGTGAGCTCAGTGCCAGCCTGAGCTACAAAGTGAGACCCTGTCTCAAAAAAAAAAAAAAAAAGAAAAGAAAGAAACTGAAAATATAAATAAGTCCCAGAAAGTATCAGTCATTGTAAAATAGAAAATATCCTAAGGGAAGTGAGGGTAGTGTAAATAATGAGGGTTAAGAAAAATTGTGATGGTAAAAAAATGAGAAACAAACTCATGTATATAGGGGGTGTGAGGTTGTGGGGTGGGTAGCAGTATGGGGAAAAATGAGAATTAAGTTGTGCCATATACTGGTACCAAATGTCAAAGTTGAGTGTGACTATATTGTATATATAAAATATATCTATATTTCATTCAACATTAAAAAAAGAAGAGCAATGTGGAGGAGAAGCAAGCCATCCATAAAGGTGAGGAAAAGAAAAGTAAACTTTCTAGCACTTTAATATTAGCAAACAATTTATTCTCAAAGAAGAAAAATAAGCAAACACACTTTTCTCCAGCCACTGCTTGTGTCTGTGAAGTGCCTCAGGCCCTCAAACCCAATTCTTCCTTGAGTTCTTTGCAGAACTAAAGCAAACACACTGAGTGGTGTTTACCAGAAGGAGCCAATGATTCCCCAAGGAGCAGTATCTCTGAACTTGCAATGCTGTCAGCAGAGAAAATGCTGATTTGATATCTGAAACCCAGCATTCAGGGAAGATAGCAACTGGCCAAGAAAAGAATGAATAGGAGTAGCAGTATTCTAGTGTGGGTGCTTTTAAATATCTCTCAGAAAGACCAGAATGTCCTGGCATCATGCTGAGATATAACTAGAATGGGCATCTACAAATCAAAATCCCCAAATGTCCCTAACTTGATAAAACAGCCAAAGGTGTCCAGGTATTCTGTTCCTGGTTTCCAACTATTTGGCATGAGTTGAAGGGCTTGCGTGGAAACCCCACAGTAATACAATCAGTTACTATTACTAATAACAGTAGTATAGAAGAGTTTCTCTGTGCTGATTACTATTAAGATTCTATTTACATTATCTCATTTAATTCTTTTTTTTTTTGAGACAGGTTCTCGCTTTGTAGTTCAGGCTAGCTCTGAGCTCACTGTGTAGCCAGGCAAGCCTGGAACTCAGCAATCCTCCTGCCTCTGCCTCCCGAGTGCTGGGATTACAGGCATGAGCCACCGTGCCTGGCACTGTGGTATGTGGTGCTGATTGCTGGTTGATTGCTGGTGGGCATGAGTCTCCACGCCCAGCATTGTATGTGGTTTCCGGGGATCGAACTCAGGACCTTGTGCTTGCGAGGCAGGCACCGGAACCACTGAGCTAACCCTCCGGCCCATCTCATTTAATTCCTACCAAAAAGTCAGTTAGGTGCTATTATTATTCAATATAAAAACAAAAAATGAAGCTCAGAGAATGTAAATAATTCACCTAAGTCCTAGAGTTGAGATTCTAACTATTAAATTTGTGTTCATAACCTGTAGCATCTGAACAGGAGACTAGACCCAAGTAACTAAACAGGAATAATACTTGTGTGCAGAGTACTCTTCTAACCAAGAGGATGGGTGATGAGCCACCAAGGAAAACATGGTTCCAGTGAGGATTTCTCTGAGAGGGGCAGCACTGAGTGGAATGGGAGCAAGAGACAAAGCCTATGTCTGATCATGGGAATCAAGGAAGAGTTTGTATGCAGTAAGTGCTGTGGGTCAGCTGAGTGATGGACAGGACTTAATCACTGATAATGTGGGAACACCAGGCAACATGAAGTACAGGGAAAAGAAACTGTAGCATTTTCAGATCAACAATTTCATTTCATTAATTATAATGTAGCGTTTGAAAGGAAAGAAACAAAAGTGGAAATGTAAGTGTCATTCAATAAGCAGGGGGCCTTAAATTAGCTCAACAGGTGAGGTATAGGTGGGGGCTAGATAGAGTAGTCTTTCCCCAGTCCTTCCTCAACAATGAATGAGTGATATTAGATGATTTTACTGTCTTTCATTTTTAACATATGGAAATAAAATTGCTAGCAATTTTTTTGGTATTAGTAAGCAATTTATCAACACATTCATGTTTTCAATTTCTCATTCCACTTGAAACCTTTAGAAAAACCTTGAAGGAGAAAATTGTTTTTTCCAGCCACAGTTTCTTTTAATAGTGCTTTCTGCATCATCAGAATCACTTTCTCTTCCAGACTGTGCTTCAACTAAAAGAGCTCACAAAATTACTTGGAGAGTCATAAAGAATTGATTCTCAAATATGTAATGCAGAAAAGTAACACAGCTTATTGTACACAGACCACAAAACAGACCCTGTGTGTTCACACCATAGTTTTACTACTTCCCAGGAGTAGCATCGTGCCTGAGTGCCTTAACTCCTTTGGCACTTAGTTTCATCATTAATAAAAGAGAGGGAAGAACAGTACTTACCACTGAAGTTTGAGAAATAATTAAAAGCTTGATTTGTTATATGTCAAGTATTAACTGTAGTGGCTACATAGTAAGTACTTAATACATTAGCTGGTATTTATAGAGATTGTGGAGTAGGAAAAATGTACAATGAGAATGTGGACAGTCAAAATTTATTGAGGAGGACAATTTAAATAATCGAGAAAGATCACAGAAGGTCTGGCATCTTTATAAGCCTTTTTTTTAAAAAGAAATGATGGAGACAGTATTATAATTTTGTATTTTCCTGCATTGGTTCAACTAGTTTTGTTTTTAGAGAAGTCAATTATTGCCACCTTTTTGAAAGATGGTCCTTAACTATGGCACCATTAATCAGGTGAAGAACCAAAAGCTAGTAAATAAGGCTCAGAATGTCATCTTTCAAATCATGTCTAATCAGTTGATATGTGCTCTTATTTCAAGAAAACTTCAATTATAAACATCTAAACATGAAAATAGGAACTGGCTGACCTTGAACTGAATTATTTACTTTACAAAATCATTTAGTTGGGTTATTTTTTTTTTTTTGAGACAGGGTCTCGCTTTGTAGTTCAGGCTGGCCCTGAGCTCACTATGTAGC
>PVIC010016941.1:0-14989 GCA_004025085.1 Thryonomys swinderianus
AATACATCTGGAGAAATGTATAAGTGTAGGAGACAGGACTGAAAGTGAGGGAGCAGTTATATAAAGGGGCAGAACAATTGAAATGATTTTGCATTAATGTAGGTGAAACAATGCCTTAGGCTAGCATAGTTTATTTTGTAATAAAAGTGCACGTATTTGGGTATATAATACCCACATTTATTTGGAGTATTTCTATTAATTACAAATTTTATGAGATTATATTAATGGGTACTTTGAAAAAGTTGAATTTTTAAATATTCAGCGTTCATAAAACATCAAGATTTTCAACTTTTTTTGTGTAACATATCTATGAATTACACTGAAAACACCAGTGGCACTCCACCAAAAAAATAACAATTATTAGGCCTGGGGATTTAGCTCAAGTGGTACTGTACCTACCTTGGAAGCAAAAGGACCTGAGTTCAATCCCCAGTACCACTAAAAAAACAAAAACAAAAATTGCTCCCAAGGCAGGATTAACACATTATAATTGCATGTCTCATGCACATATCTCTTCTTCCACTGACAGCACATGTGTTTTGCTTTCCTCCCCTTTTTGTAGGACATACTTAATGTCTCATTAGTCTTGCTTTTTTTGTCAGGAGGTTCTCACTATATCTCACATAGTGTACTTATAGGAACAGATATAATTACAAAATTCTAAGTATTGTGCATGTAAAATGTTTTCACGTGACCTGTGTACTGCCTTATAAAACCTAAAAGATAAAAGCATGTTGTCTATAATGGAACTACAAACAAGTCTATCACAAATCATTTTGCTTCACTTGTCACACCCAAGGCAATCTTCAAACATGAAAATCACATTCCATGCTCGTGTGTCACAGCTGATAGATAGCACATGTACTTAGCTTTCCTATGAGGCAGACCATTCTTATCACCTTTCCTTGTTTTTTCAGGAGCTTGCTATTGTACAGCATGTACTTAGGAAAGTAAGATATCAAATTCAAATATATAATGAGTGCTTAGTATTTTTACATCAGCTCTGTACTTGCTTACAAATTTTAAGCCTATGTGAATTACTGTGTAAATACACAAGTCTACCACAGAATTCTGTGCTCCACCTGGTCACATCTAAGGCAGTCTTCACACGTGAAAACTTCATCACAATTATCACACTAATGCAGATATGTTTTGTTTTCCTATACTTACAGGGCACTTGACATCTGGCTTTCTGCTGTCACACTAGGTTTTTACGATGCTGTAAGATTGACAGCAGAAGTTCCAGTTTGTTTTTCTTTGCCGTATACAAGGCCAATGTAAATCTTCCTGAAACCTAAAGATTGTACTATACAATTCTGTTTTGAAATTGTAACATTGCGTGTAGAATTCCTGCCTTGTTCCTACATACAGTTGCAATGCTGGTCAACTTGTGTTATGTTAGCAAATGTAACACCAACTGGAAATTGGTAAGCCAGTTCTCAAATGTTACATTCTGTTTAGTTTGGAAAGTGGGAGCAACAGATCTGTTCACATCATTCAGTTCATTGCTATATAAACAAGGATGTGTGACTGAGTTCTGGAATAAATTTCTAAATTGAAAAAATAATTCTACATCTCCAGAGCATACATTTTTATTCATATTTTAACCCATTCTTTTGCCATAAGTCTTTTGCATTCTTGCAATTACCATGCAAAACCCCTGCTAAGTAAACCTATGAATACTTTCACTTCAGCTAGTATACTTTTTTAAAATATGGCTATTAGTGCATCTAGAGCATTTTACTTATTTTGCACCTTTCGTGTATTTCACATTTTGCAGCATTTCATCAGTTGAATTTCTAACATTGAATGACAGTGTGAATATTGTATCCAATAAGATTTACACCTGCCGAGATGCTAGTTCTAACATCAGGTTGTTCCATTTGGAAGTCTCCATTCCCTGTGTCTGTATCAGTCAATTCTCATTCCATTTCACTATCACAGGAACTTTGGCTCACGTGGCCAAAGGCAGCATCATTATCATCCATGGATGAGTAATGTGATGATTCAATTTTGACCTCTGGAACTTGCAAGTTTGTTTTATCATGTACCATTGTACTGAATTGGGCTACTACCAGAAAAATCAAAAGAAAACACTATGAAACATCTTAATTGTACAGAAATTTAGCAGTGAGCATTTCATCAGTGAAATTCACTTGTTGGGGCCGGAGATTTAGCTCAGTGGTTCCAGCGCCGGCCTTGCAAGCACAAGATCCTGAGTTCGATCCCAGTAACCACATACAGTGCTGGACATGGTAGCTCACACCTGTAATTGTGTGAGGTGGGGACTTTTTGAAGGTAGGAGTCAAAAATTTCCTGCTGGATTAGAGAAAATCATTGGACCCATCATGTGGAAATATCAAGTAGTTTTTTGAGTTTACATATTTGAAATTTGGGGTCAAGGTCAGGACTAGAGATAAAATTTGTGTATGGGTGTATAAATAGTACTTATAGAAGTGGAACCAAATAAAAGAGGAAATGGAGATTGATAAAGAGAAAAGGTCTGCAGAGTTTTTGAGACCAACTGAATGATTCAGTGAAGAGGACAGAGTGAAACTTGTGTGTTGAGCTGGAAAATGATGAATGTGGAAAAGAAGATAAGATAATCCCAGAAGCCATGCTTCACAAAAGAAGTGGTTAAGTATGTTACATATGATCGAATTAAAATGACTGAATTGACCATTTTGACAATTTGGTTTACGAGTAATATGGTATTATAGTTTCAATGTAATACTGAGGAGATAAGAATAACTCAAGTGAACTCAGAAGAAAATGAGAAGGGCCAAAGTAGGAATAGCCCTGAAAGATATATCGTAAGACATCAGCAAGATATTAAAACAGGAAACCCTATCCAGTGGTGCCATCTTGTGGCATGTGTGCTGCAGCTATCTGTTCATTATAATTGAAAGCTCTAAAAGATTCACCACTGCTGCCCTAGACGGTCCTTTACATAGAAACAAATTTCACAGTAATACCCACACTGCCTCTGAGAAATATTTCGTAAAGCATACTGTACCACAAGTTAGTCTCAAGTCAACCTCAAAAAAAAGCAGATAGGAAGGTATAGGGTACTGTCTCTTGCCAGAGCTTCCCACTTTACCTCACTACCCACACATCATCGAGCAAGTGAGAGGAAATCTTTAATTTCTGTCTCCTTGGGGAAAAGTGAAAAACTTTCAATATTCTGCCTGCACAAAGGAACTGTTTTGTTCTACTCATACCTTAATAATGACAGGATGCAAGGTTGAAGTCTTAATAGACAGGGGTATACAAGATTACACTTGAATCTTTCATGCCACACATGGACAGTAGGTGGAGCTCTAGTATGGAAATTACCGTAGCATCAGAGAGGCCATGCAATCGACTCTAAGAAAACCTGCTGAGTCAAAAGCATAAACCGCTTCAATTAGACTGCAAGTCAAAAAAAGATGCTTTTCCAAAACAGGCTTAAGAAGCTTCCAGAATTTCTAGCCAGAGTTGAGTGGAAAAATCTTCCCCATATAAAAATACATATACAACCTGGGAGAGAGGGATAATCTTGGTGTCAAAAATTAACAGTACATTGGGCTGGAGGGTTAGCTCAGTGGTTCCAGTGCCTGCCTCGCGAACGCAAGGACCTGAGTTCGATCCCCGGTAACCACATATAATGCTGGGCATGGAGACTCATGCCCACCAACAATCAACAGGGCATACCACAATGCCAGATGTGGTGGCTCACACCTGTAATCCCAACACTCGGGAGGCAGAGACAGGAGGATTGCTGAGTTCATGGCGGCTTGCCTGGGCACCATAGTGAGCTCAGGGCCAGCCTGAACTACAAAGCGAGACCCTGTCTCCAAAAAAAAAATTAACAGTACATAAAAAGAAATTCAAACATGATACCTTTGAAGAAAAAAGTCCAAAAACAAATGGCTCCAAAGAACTCATAAACTTGATTAGTTAAATAGACACTTCTCAGATGAAGTGCAAATGGCCAAGAAATACATGAAAAAAATGATCGACATCGATGGCGATTTGAGATATGCAAATTAAAACAAGACAGAGTCAGTCTTACCCCAGAAAGAATGGCTATGGTCAATAAATCAATAACAAATGGTGGGAATGTAGGGAGAAAAACCCTTCTTTGTTAATAGTATAATGCAACCACTATGGAAATCAATACAGCAATTCCTCAAAAAACTAAAACAATGTACTGTTTGACCCAACTATCCCCCCCAGATCTCTTTCCAAAAAAGTCATACGAGTCACCATACCAGAGTGACACATGCATACCAACTTGGAAACAGCCCATGTGCCCAACAACAAATGAATGGATAAAGAAAATACATACGATGGAGTACTACTGTGCTGTAAAGAAGGACAAACAACTTGGTTTTGGGCAGATGGGTGAACCTCAGGACCACAAGCTTTTTTTTTTTTTTTTTTTTTTTGAGACAGGGTCTCACGTTGTAGTTCAGGCTGGCCCTGAGCTCACTATGGTGCCCAGGCAAGCCGCCGCGAACTCAGCAATCCTCCTGTCTCTGCCTCCCGAGTGCTGGGATTACAGGCGTGAGCCACCATGCCCGGCACTGTGGTATGTGGTATTGATTGCTGGTGGGCGTGAGTCACCACGCCCAACATTGTATGTAGTTACCGGGGATCAAACTCAGGACCTTGCGCTTGCGAGGCAGGTGCCGGAACCACTGAGCTAAATCTCTGGCCCCTGGGACCACAATCTTAAGTGAAATAAGCCAAGTACACTAGTTTAATAGTACATTGCTTCACTTGTGCAAGAAGCCCAAAGTATTGTAAGAAGGAAAATGGAAGATAAACATTAAGAAGTAGGAAGAACTTGCTCAAATGGGAAGAGGATCATGAGACGGGGCAGGTGGAGAAAAGGAACAGGAAAGAGATTTATAGAAAAGGATCGAGAAGGTGGAAATAAGGGAGGGAGAGAAAGATTGGAGGGAGAGAAGGGGACAAAACACATTGAGATGTTTTATGTACATATACCCCCCAATGTAGTCATTATGTATTGCAAAATAATAAACCTCCAAATTACCATCATGAGGCCACTTGATTAGTTAAAAGCACAGACAGCTAAGAAAATGATGCATAAACAATAGCCACAAAGAGATATCATAAAGAACCAAATTCTAGAGAGTCCAATACCTGATTTGAAAAAGTTATTAGAGAGTTTGATCTCAGAATCAAACAGGTATGCATTGGCTTTAACTAACTCACAGATTACCGGAGGCAGTTAATGTTTGACAGGAAAGTATTTTTCTTACGGTTCCGGAAGTTCTAATCCAGGATCAGGCATCCCGGTTGGATTGGGCCTCTGTTAGTGTACAAAATGCAAGGTGAGGGGTGTGTGGAGAAGTAAGCCATTTATACCACGAGCCAGGAAGCGGGGAGGACCGACTTGGGGCTTCCAGTCCCTGAGGGAATATCCCCAGTGGTCTTAGGACCTCTCACTAAGCTCCATCTCTCAAAGTGTGCCCCACCTCTCAGTAGCACCATATTTGAGACTAAGCCTTAAAACATGGTATATATTCATTGAAACCATAGGAAAGTAGAAGAGTTAACTCAAAGAGGACTTTTTTGAAATTAGCAAGATAAAGGACAAAAAAATGAATAGAGCCTCAGGTCCTCATGGGACCCCATTAAACAAGAAAAACACACATTATTAGAGCTCTAGAAACAAAACAGAGCACCTACTTGAAGAAATAATGACTGAAAACCCCAGATCATAATGAAATGGATATACAAGGGCTGGGGATGTAGCTCAGTGGTGCTGTCACCTGCCTGCTAAGTGCAAGTCCTGAGTTCAATCCCCAGTTCTGACAAAAAAAAAATTTAATGAACATACATATGAAAGAAACTTAACTCATAACTAGGATAAATCTACACCAAGACACATCATAATTAAATTGTCTAAAGCCACAAAGAAAGGATCCTGAAACTAGGAAGAGAATAGCAACTCCTCATTTACAAGACAGCTTCTATTAGATTGTCAGCAGATTTTTGGGCAGAAACTTAGCCTAGAAGGGTGGGGTGACATATTCAAAGTACTGCTGCAGATTTGGTGTGCACATGTCACTGTGATGTTTTGTTTGTTAACTCTAGATTATGCCAAAAAGATGAATAGAGTCAAATGGAATTTATATGGGGGGGGGGCGTTTTTGTTTTTGTTTTGGAGATCTGCATGCTAATTTTCAGAGTGGTTGTACTGGTGTGCATTCTGACCAACAGTGTAGAAGAATTCCTTTCACCCTGCAGATTCACTAGCATGTATTATTTGACCAGCTGCTTTCTGGGGGATATTCCCCTGAGGCTAGGCAACAGGGGAGAAGGAGAGAAAAGAGTGTGGTGCATCCCTCTCTCATTCTCCTCACCTACCAGAAAGGGTTTCAGTCCCTTTCAGGCTCATCCTTCCCCCACCCCAGTCCCACCCACCCATAACATTAAAGTTCAAAGCAGTGGCCTGAGCAGCTGGAGTGCCCCTGGAGGAGATGAGTTCATGCAACAAAACAGGCAGCTTGGGGAAGAGGATACTGAGGACTAAGGTGCAGCAGAGCTGTGAGTCTCATCAGACCCTACAAAGCTGAAAGTCAGAATGAAACTCATTTCAATAACATGTACCCGCAGGACCAGTCTAGGCCAGGGTTGGGATTGTGTGTGGGTCAGGTTATTAGGTAACAATGGATCCAACTCTTCCAGAGGGTAATGGAGGAAAAAGAAGAGCCGGATTAGGAACATTCCAGAGCTATGGACACTAAGCAGCCCTTGGCACTGGGCAGGCAGCCTGCTGTCCTTCACCTGAAGTGATTAAAGTGCAGATGAGAGCCTCTGAAAATCAACTGACACATTTGTGAGACAAATCAACATGAAAACAGTTCAAACAATTTTGCCAGTGACATAGAGACAATGGCAGTGAATTCAGGGGCTCGGAAAGAGGATCAGAAGCTTTACCCTCAGAAGTAGTGAGGGATCCTTGGTCTTGCAGACTTGCCAGGATGGGCACTCTGATCCCACACACACTCCTGTAGCTGGTAGGGCGGAGCCTACTGTGGGACAAGGCCTCAAGCATCCAGGTTGTAGAGCACCTGGCAGAGAATCTTCACCACTCTTCGTGGAGACCTTTACCAGTAGACACACTGAGGTCTTGAAGGCCAGAGTTCCAGTCTGGCTTCATATTTTCCTCCCTCTGAGGAACCCAAAAGCCTCAAACTCAGCTGGATATTGTCTAGCTAAAGGCACAGAGCCTACAGACTCTACTGCCTCGGCTGGATGGGTTTGATGTGTTGCTGACCCAGCCTGAGTGGTGGAAACCGCAAGTGCTGGGTTTGTGGGGTTCACACCAGAACTTCTGGAGTCTTGGCTGGAAACCTGACCAATGCCTGCCCGCTAGGGGCTATGAGTAGAAAGTATGAGAGAAGAGTGGTCCAAATTTGGCAAAGAAGTAGCCCCTGAAGATGATTGTAGGCCAGTGCTGCATTCCTGTCTTACTTCTTTGAGTGAGTCAAGAGGCGGAAACATTCTCTTCAGCTTGGGTATAGGAACTGTGGAATCCACTGAAAGCATCATGAAATTCATGGAAATATTGGACCTGGGTGGTATGCAGAAGTGTATTGCTCCTAGACATTTTACCCTGGCTAGGTTTGTTTCTTACCCGGCCAGGTGCAAAACCTTCATAAGCTACTTTTCTCCCACATCCATGTGTCTACCTTCATTTCCCCAGAGAAGAGGGAGCAGTTGGTCAACCAATTAGCCTGCCAGTTTCTCAAGATGGATTGCCTCTAGGGGATTTATATGGACTCTGTTTCCTTCTTCAAGAGCTGCCTGGATGAGACACCTCAAGTTCTCATCAGTAACCATCTCTAATTAACTTCATCTTTCAGACTTACACTGGACCCATTTGCCTAGTACCTAAAATGCCTGGACCTGAGATTTCAGATTGCTTTGAGTCTCGAACCCCTCTTAGTGCTTCTGGAGGAAGTTGCAGCCACCCTGACTACCTTAGATCGGCAGGATTGTGGAATTATGGACTCTGAGGACCAACTTTCCTATTCTGAGTTGTATCTCACTACCTTAAGCTACTCAAGGAACTCCACCTCTATAGCTGCCTTGGAGAGCCTGAGTGCCACACTGCTAGGCCAAGGAACTCAAGCTTAGAGCAGCACACTACGAGGGAAAGGGGATTAAGAGAGGAAAAAAAGGTAAAATTAACCAGTATGAGGATCAAAAAAAGGGAAGTTAATAAAATTTTTACATGTTAGCAATACATTATGATCACATTCCTCATTGAGAATTTGTACCTGCACAGATATATCTTTTTTTTTTTTTTCTTTTTGAGACAGGGTCTCACTTTGTAGTTCAGGCTGGCCCTGAGCTCACTATGGTGCCCAGGCAAGCCGCCGCGAACTCAGCAATCCTCCTGTCTCTGCCTCCTGAGTGCTGCACAGATATATCTTGATTCTTAGTTTTTCCTATTCCCCTGCCCGCCCTTCAACCCCCACTCTTCCTATATACATAGGCTTTGTTTCCTTTTTACCATCAAATTCTTTTCTTTACCCTGCTCTCACTCAGTTCACCTTTCCCTTTGAACATTTTCTTCCTATTTCACAATACTTATACATTTGGGGCCTTACTTAAACTTTCAGTTTCTCATGCTAGAGAAACAATACAGTATTTACACATCTGTGACATATTTATTTCACTTATGGGTATGGTCTTAAGATGCATCATTTAGCTATAAATGTCTCTTGTCATTCTTTATGGTTGAGTAATACTCCGTTTTATTTTTTTTTTAAGCCCACATCTTCTTTATCCAGTCTCCAGTAGGTGGGCATTTGGGCTGTTTCCAAGATATAGCTATCACAAACTGAGCTTCTATAAACATGGGTGCACATATGTCACTGAGGTACGATGCTTTTAGATCTTTCGCTTTTTTTTTTAGATCCTAGCAGAGAAATAAGGTCAAATGGGACATTTAATTCTTGTTTTTTGAAGAATCTCTACATTGATTTCTATAGTGGTTGTACCGGTCTATATTCCTATGATCAGTGGAGGAGGGTTTCTTTCTCTTCCCAGTCCCACCAACATTTGTTACTGGTTGATTTCTTGTTAGCAGCCATTCTTTCTCAAGTAAAATGGAATCTCAGTGTTGTTTTCATCTGCATCTCTCCAGTGACCAGTGAGGTTGAACATTTTTTCATTTTTCTTTCCTACTTTTACTTCGTCTGAAAAATGCCTGTTCATATCACTTGCTTGCTTTTGAATTGGGTTTTTAAATTTTGGGAGCCTGTTTTTTTTAGTAATAAGGGGAAAGAATAAATATGATTTAAAAAGAAAAAGAAAGCACATGTATATAGGGGGTGCTGGGTTTTGGGGTGGGTAGGGATATGGGTAAAAATGAGAATTAACTTGTGTCGTATACTGGTACAAATTCCCCAATGTTGAGTGTGATTGTGAGCTATATAAAAAATGTACCAATAGGGCCGGAGGGTTAGCTCAGTGGTTTCGGCGCCTACCTTGCAAGCGCAAGGTCCTGAGTTCGATCCCCAGAAACCACATATAATGCTGGGCGTGGAGACACACCCACCAACAATCTACACCGCATACCACAATGCCGGACGTGGTGGCTCACGCCTGTAATCCCAGCACTCAGGAGGCAGAGACAGGAGGATTGCTGAGTTCACAGCGGCTTGCCTGGGCACCATAGTGAGCTCAGGGCCAGCCTGAACTACAAAGTGAGACCCTGTCTCAGAAAAAAAAAAAAAAAGTACCAATAAAGAGTTCAATTAAAAAAGTTTCCCCTCTGCCAGTTCATTTCTTGCTTTGCCTAATGGCTTCATTCTGTTTGGCCTCATGGAGTTGTGACCCCCACTGTGTTTTTCTAGCATATTGTTTAGAATTTTTTGTAACTCAAGTTCAGTATTCATGAAGTTTTTTGGTGCTCTTTGTCATGAAAGTATTTTATTTCCCTGTTGATTTTTAAGGATGGTTAGTTGGAGGTTGTTTTCTTTTAGGGCTTGAAATACTTCACTCTGGGCTGTCCTTGACTTTGTGTTGAAAAGTCTGCTGTAATTCTGATGGACTTTCCTTTATATATGATTTATTTATTTTCTCTACTCTCAATATTTTGTTCTTTTGTTGGGTTTCTGGTATCTTGACTATTATATGCCTAGGTGTGGAGTTTTTAATAGCAGTTATTTAGGGTCCCATATACCTTACTTCTCTGTATGTCAAATTCTTTTCAACTGGTTCAGAAGTTTTCTGCCATTACATTTGTGAACAGTTTTTTAAAATATTATTTTTACTGTCTCTTGTTTCTTAATTGATTCTGATCTGTCTTATGTTGTCATTCCTTGAATTATCTAGCAGTTGCTTGATTGATTTCTCATGGCCCCTTACTATTTTTAAGAAATCTTTCCTTTTCTCTTTATTACCTGCAATCCTGTCTTCTATGTCTGAAATTCTGTCTTCACATTCACTAGCTGTACTGTATAAGCCTTCAGTGGAGTTTTTAACCTCTCAGATTTCCATTTGAATCTGTTTATTTGATTCCATTTGTTTTCTATTCTGGGATTCCATCATACATTCTAGAACTTATTTACATCTACAGGTTCTCATACCAGAGAAAAGATATGGTATTTACATACCTGTGATCTATTTATTTCACTTATTAGTATGTTCTCATGGTGTATCTACTTGCACATAAATAAACAAAGCTTGTCATTCTTTATGGTATAGTAATACTCCATTTTATTTTTTTAAAAACCACATATTCTTTATCCAGTCTCCAGTTAAAACTGCCATTCTTTTAAAGATGATGTTAGGAGACTAAAAGAGAAGTCACAGAACACAAATCAAGAAAAATTTGCAAAGCAAATTTAGGACTTTCAAAACTCAGAAATAAGAAAAACAATTTTTTTTTTTTGAGACAGGGTCTCACTTTGTAGTTCAGGCTGGCCCTGAGCTCACTATGTAGCCCAGGCAAACCTCGAACTCAGCAATCCTCCTGCCTCTGCCTCCCGAGTGCTGGAATTACAGCCGCCACACCCGGCACTGTGGTATGTGGTATTGATGGCTGGTGGGTGTGAGTCGCCACACCCAGCATTGTATGTGGTCACCGGGATCGAACTCAGGACCTTGCACTTGCGAGGCAGGCACTGGAACTACTGAGTTAAATCTCTGGCCCCAAGAAAAACAATTCATTATTAAGGAGAAAGAGTTTTCAACAGACACTCCTAAATGACATATATGGGCTTCAAATGAGCACCTGGAAAAAAAATGTTTGATATCATGAATTATAAAATACAAATTAAAGGCAAAATGAGATACCACTACATACCTATTAGAAAGACTGAAATTTAAAAACTGACCAACTCTACTCTGTGCTTGCACATGGTGGAATTTGATGTGATGGAATGAGAATTTTCATATGCTGGCAATGGGAATGTTAAATAGTAAAACCATTTTGTGACAGTTTGACAATTCCTTAAAAAGTTAAACATTTTAGGCTAAGGATACTAAGGTTGTAGCTCAGTGATAGAGCATTTACTTAAAATAGGCAAGCTTCTAGGTTCACACCACAACACCCAAAAGAAAAGAAAATTAAACATACTTTCTGTATGATACAGCCATTCTATTCCTGAGTATTTTCCAGAGTAATAAAAAGTATGTCTGGCTGGGGATTTAGCTCAGTGTTTCTGGTGTCTGCCTGGCAAGCACAAGGTCCCATGTTTGCGCCCCAGTACCACATATCACAACACTGAGCATGGTGGCTCATCCCTGTAATCCTAGCACTTGGGAGGCAGGAGGATTATCTAGAGTTGGAGGATTATCTGAGGTACAGAGTGAGCTCAGGGCCAGCCTGAACTACAAAGGGAGACCCTGTCTCAAAAAACAAAGCAAAACAAAACAAAAAGTATGTATGTGCAAAAATTCGCATGCTAATATTTGTAACAACTTTACTTTGGAAATAAAAATATAAATAGCCCAAAAGTCTATGAATAGATAAATGGAATAACACATTGTGGTATAGCTATAGTACATAATTATGTTCAGCAATAAAAAAATAGACTGCTGATACATGCAGTGATTATGGATGAATTTTAATGTGATACACTAAGTTAAGGAAGCTAGACAAAGAATGTACTATATAATTATATTTGTATCAAACTTCAGAAAATGCAAACTAATTTATAGTGACAGAAAACAAATTAGTGGTTGCTTGGAAATGGCAAGGTGACAACACTGAGAAAGAAGGATCACCAACAAACACAGAAATCTTTTGAAGATAATGAGTATGTTCATAATATTGGTAGGGATTATTTTACAGGTATATACATATGGCAAAACCTAACTTGTGCACTTGAACATATGCATTTTATGTATTTATACCTAAGCAAGCACTTGAACCTAGAGCCTTCTGCAAGCTAGGCAAGTGCCCTACCACTGAGCTACATCCATAGCCCAAAAAAAGCTTTCCTTAAAAATGTGAGACAGGCCGGAGGATTACCTCAGTGGTTCCAGCGCCTGCCTCGCAAGCGCAAGGTCCTGAGTTTGATCCCCGGTAACCACATACAATGCTGGGTGTGGAGACTCACGCCCACCAACAATCAATACCACATACCACACAGTGCCGGGCGTGGTGGCTCAGGCCTGTCATCCCAGAACTCGGGAGGCAGAGACAGGAGGATTGCTGAGTTTGAAGCTTGTCTAGACTACATAGTGAGCTCAGAGCCAGCCTGAACTACAAAGGGAGACCCCGTCTCAAAAAAAATATGGGAGACAACTTCCCACCCATCAAACACGCTACAGTTAAAATGCTGGCAGTGCTCAGGTTGCAGAGGAAAAAGAACTGTTGTCATTGTTGTTGGGAGTCTAAATATACACAATTACTTTGAAGACTTACAGAATTTACTACAACTGAACAAATATGTATCCTGTGACCCAGCAATTCCAATTCCACTTCTTGGACTGCAGTAAAGGGACATGTACTTGTCTACTGAAAACATGTAGCAGAACATTCATAGCAATTTTATTTATATATGCAAAAAAGAAAAAGAAGGAAAATTCCATCAATAGTAAGCTAGATTAACTGTGGCATATTCATACAAAGTCATACTACACAGAAAAAACAGAATACAGTGGACCCTTGAGTTACAACTGACTTGACATATGAACGACTTGGGTTTTGGAGAGAATTTTAGTTTTAACTTACTGCCAAAGTCCTGAGTTATGACTCAAAGGCCTGCTGCTTGTGCTTCCAGATGGTCTGATACAGATTTAACCCATACAGAGGTCTAAAAGGAATATTACAACATCCTTTCCTGGGTGGGGTGAGTTGAGATCCTGAGCCAATGTCTCTCTAAGCATACTGAGCTCTAATTCTTTATAAGAGAGAGGCTCTGAAGGCTGTGTAGAGGAGCCTGAGCCTTCAGTTGATCAAGCTGAGTTACCACCAGACCTCATGAATGAATTCAGTTCATAAATCAAAGGTCCACTGTACTGCTACAATGTGGCAGCCCATGGATGAATCTCAGTGATACAGCACAATGTCGAGTGAGACAAGCCAGACATGATAAAAACATGACTCAAGTTTCCATTTTTGTCAACCTCAGAAAACAGGATAAATGGTAACAGAGATAAAAATAGTGACAACCTTTAGAAATGATTCAAAGGGTCACCTTGAGCCTTCTAAACTGTTGAGTAGGTTGATCTCTATGTTAATTTCTCAGGAATACATAAAATTCTTTCACTGTACACTTACAGTTTTACTAACAAAAGCAGTAACAGGAATAAATAAATGGATCCTCAAATTTCATGAAATAAGTAGGAAATGACTTATAAGGAGAAACACAAATGTGCAGAGCAGAACTTCAAGAAATTAGGCAGTAGAAATGTCATTGATTGGGAATTGCTAATCCCAAATACAGAACTGTACATGCTGTTATCCCAGGAATTCTTAGCTGGCTCTGGCTTCATTTCTAGAGCCTAGTTGTCTGTAGTCATTTCAGGGGAAAATAACCACTAGGGCTACAAAGAGTCGCTAAAGTGTATAAGTCAGTTTAACCTAATACTTTACAGGATTATCTGATCACTCAGAACCAGTGTCCTCTAAAGAAGTCTGGCTGTGTACAATGTTATTTTACATAAATATTTGGAATTACCCTGAATTTCAGAAAAATACCTTCTGTGTCGTGGTTTTCAATTCCTGCTCTTTTACTTCTGCATTATAACTTCCCATAAATGCAGATGTATATCATGGTGCATTATGACTACAATTTTGATTCAAATATTTTAAACATTCATAACCCATAATCTGCTAAAGTAGATAACATATACTCCCCCAAGCCTGATTTTATAAAAAATTTATTGCTAATAACTCTGAACTTCTCTACAAGAAAATAGGTTGAGAGGAACTACAGAGTTATTTGTTCTCCCTGAAAATGGATCATTACCAAATTAATCTGAGTGTTACTATATTTATTATCACCTTGCATTTATCTTTAATTTCAGACTTCCTATTCCAAACACACTCATACTTTCACTATAGCTACATTGCTAAAAGTAATCTCAGGCTGGGCATGGTAGAATATGCTTGTAAACCCAGAACTCAGGAGGCTGAGGCAGGAGGACTGCAGCAAGTTCACAGACCAGCCTTGGCTACATCGTGAGTTCAAGGCCAGTCTAAACTACATAATAAGAGCCTGGCTCAAAATAAAAAAGCTATTTCATTGCTTTAAGCAATGATTATCAATATATTATAGGTACTTTTCCTTTGAGAATAAATAAATAATAAAGCTTTTTGCTTTCTTCAGATAAAAAATTTATATATACAAATACATACCATATAAATGTTTTCTATACATTTGAAGTCCACAGAATTTTGGAGGTTTCACACACCTCTAAAGCCTATCCATAGTGGCAGGGATTTAGCTCAAGTAGTGCTGGGCCTACAACCACAAGGGCCTGAGCCTTAGAAATCTCCCTTCTG
>PVIC010016941.1:15089-33411 GCA_004025085.1 Thryonomys swinderianus
AAGGAAGGAAGGAAGGAAGGAAGGAAGGAAGGAAGGAAGGAAAGAAGAAATCAAGCCTCTCCATAGATCCTCAAGGAATGGAATTTCCAGAGCACAGTGTGTTCCTGGCCTCCTCCACCCTACTCCCCTCCTCCTCTGCCCTCCTCCTCTACATCTCCCTCCTTCTCTGCCTCTTCCATCTCCTCTATTTCTTTCTCCCCATCTCCTAGGACCATAAGGATTAATCAAACATGAGATCTCATGCATTCTGAGCATGCACTATGCCACATTCCCATTCCACCATCTTCTCTCTTATGTTTCCTTTGTGTTTTTAAATAAACTTCATTTTTTAATACTTTGAGATTTACATAAATTGCAAAGACAGTACAGTTAGTTCCTACATTTCCTTCAGCCACTTTCCTCTATTACCAACAAACAGTAAGGTGTGCTGATTGTAATTTATGAACTACATTAATATGCTATCATTAAAGTCCATATGTTATTGAAATTTCCTTAGTTTTTAACCTAATGTCCTTTTCCTGTTCCAATATCCTATTCAGTAACCACTAACAGTAGTTAAAAATCTTTTGGTTCCTGGGGTCGGAGATTTAGCTCAGTGGTTCTGGCACCTGCCTCGCAAGCGTAAGGTCCTGAGTTCAATCCCCGGTGACCACATACAATGCTAGGCGTGGAGACTCACACCCACCAGCAATCAATACCACATATCACAGTGCCAGGCGTGGTGGCTCATGCCTGTTATCCCAGCACTCCGGAGGCAGAGGCAGGAGGATTGCTGAGTTCAAGGCTTGCCTGGGCTACATAGTGAGCTCAGGGCCAGTCTGAACTACAAAGCGAGACCCTGTCTCAAAAAGAAAAAAAAAATTTCTTTTTTGGCTCCTTTTGGTTGTAATACTTTGCTGTGGTTTGGTTATACGGCATACATTCCCAAAATATTCATGTACCAGGAGTTTGGTCCCCACCACAGTGATACTAAAAGGCAGCAGACTCTTAAAGAGATAGAATCTACTGGAAGGAAATTAAACCACTGGGAATGCTGCCCTCAGGAAGAATTAATGTAGTTCTTATGGGACCGTACTTAGTTCCTAAGAGAACGGATTGTCAAAAAAACAGCAAACCAGGTCCTGAATCCTTCTGGCTTCCTGTCCCACCACCTGATCTCTTCCACGTGTGCTCCCATCATGGGTCACTGGCCCTCACAGACATCAAGCAAATGAGGCTGCCTAGTCTTGGTCCGTAATCCTGCAAATTTGTGAGCTCAATGCATCTTTCTGCATGAAGTACCCACCCTCAGAAATTTTGTTATAGATGCAGAGAGCAAACTAAGATGATTTTCCTGGTTTTTAATGACCTGGACAGTTTGAGGAACACAGTTCATAAAATCATTTATAATCAGTGTTTGTCTGACAGTTTCCTCATGCTTAGGCTAAGGTTATACGTACTGTGAATGGAGACCAGTACCTCTAACAAGAAGTACGATTACCTCTACTGGGAATGAAGGCCAAGTATCAATATTAAGGATACATATTACAAATATGCCTTATCACTCTTGATGCAATCTTAATCTGTTAACTGAGACAGTGTTTGTCAGTGTTTTCTGCTATAAAATTTCTCCTTTCTAAGTGTATTCTTTAGAAGGGAGTCATAAGGTATAATCCATATTTAGGGAACAGGGAATTATACTGTACTACTTTTTTTTTTTTTTGAGACAGGGTCTCGCTTTGTAGTTCAGGCTGGCCCTCAGCTCACTATGTAGCCCAGGCAAGCCTGGAGCTCAGCAATCCTCCTGCCTCTGCCTCCCGAGTGCTGGGATGACAGGCGTGAGCCACCACGCCCAGCACTGTGGTGTGTGGTACTGATTGCTGGTGGGCGTGACTCACCACACCCAGCACTGTGTGTGGTTACCAGGGATCTGACTCAGGACCTTGCTCTTGTGAGGCAGGCACCAGAACCACTGAGCTAAATCTCCGGCCCCTGTACTGTACTTCTTAAAGGTGGTGCATCTATATAAAGTACTTGCAGTCCTTTTACATAAAAGACTTACTTATTTTCTTCTCCCTATATTTTAAAAATATAGTTACCTCTATCTGGAGTGCTAACATAGTGAAGCAATTTCAAAATTTTAGTGGTTCAATACACATTTCACTTCTTGTTGATGCTGAAGTGTCTGTTGAGGTTCAGCAAGCTCCTCTAAACCACATGGTTGCTCAGAATCCCAGGCTAGTGCACACCCCACCATCACCATCCAGGAACTACACCTTCTAAAACCTACAACTTCTTCATTTTGCCATGGCAGTGGAAGAGTGCTGCAGGGTTTAGTGCCAGCAGGTAAAGGGATCAGGTAGGAATGGCATTTGTACCCACAGAATTGGTTCCACACTCTGCTTAACTGTGTAGGGATGAGAACATATAATCATCCCTGTGCTTGGGAATAAAGAAAATCAGACATGATTTACTAGAAGTTTCTGCCACAAGTCTCCTGCCCTAACTGTCCATAAAATAAAATCTTATTTGTCCTCTAGTTGCACACAACTAAAATTCTGTGAAACCTTCACATTTTCAGATCCTCCATGCTTCATGGGCATTTGTAGGCATCAGTATTAAACTAGATAACATATATGGTATTTGGCTGTAGTTACTGATCTGCATGTTCTGGAGGAATCATTCTTTTCATATCCTTAGTATCAGTATAGTGCCTGTTACACTGAAAATAGTCTATACAATTTTATTTACTGAATTAATGTATAGATGAATTTTTTTTTCCTTTTTTTGAGACAGGGTCTCACTTTGTAGTTCAGGCTGGCTCTGAGCTCACTATGTAGTCCAGGCAAGCCTCGAACTCAGCAATCCTCCTGCCTCTGCCTCCTGAGTGCTGGGATTACAGGCGTGAGCCACCACGCCTGGCACTGTGGTATGTGGTATTGATTGCTGGTGGGCGTGAGTCTCCACACCCAGCATTGTATGTGGTTACCGGGGATCGAACTCAGGACCTTGCGCTTGCAAGGCAGGCACTGGAACCACTGAGCTAACCCTCTGGCCCTAGATGAATTCTTAAACTTTTAACAAAATGTTACACATGACTAACTTGTACAATAAAATTACTCATATATAATGATTTTTGGCAATTCCACTAGATTTTTGTCCTTTTTAACTTCAAATAAAATGCAAACAGATTCTAAGATTAGCATGAGAAATTCTGTGTCTCAAACATACGGTCTTATTTCTAATTTATTTTAGAAAACTGAATTAAGTGTATATGAAAATTACTCTTTTTTTTTTTTTTTCCTTTTGAGACAGGATCTCTCAGGCCCCAAACTCACTCTGTAGCCCAGGCAAGCCTCGAACTCAGCAATTCTCCTGCCTCTGCCTCCTGAGTGCTGGGATGACAGGTGTGAGCCACTACACCTGGCACTGTGATACACGGTACTGATTGCTGGTGGGTGAGTCACCACGCCCAGTATTGTTATATGTGGTTACTGAGATCAAACCAGGGACCTTGCGCTTGCTAGGCAGGCACTGGAACCACTGAGCTAAATCTCCAGCCCTAAACTATCTTTTGTACATGTTTTCTAATGCCTAAAGGAAGATCATTGGGTTTTTATTTGTAAGTTGGTTCTATTCTTTCATTGCACCATTTGTAATGTCAGAATCCTATTTTAACGTACATGGTCAAGAAAGGAGAGCAGCATTTTAACGCACGTGGAACTCTGTTTTTTCCTTCTAGTGGCTCCGGGGATTGAACCCAGGCCCTTTCTGTATATTTTATTTTGTGACAATATCTAGTGCAGTTACTCAGACTGAGCTTGAACTTAATGGGTCCTCCTTCCTCATCCTCCCAGAGTCCTGAGACTATGAGGCTACACCACCATATCCAGCTAGGAATGCATTTTTTTTCAGTACTGGGGATCAAACGGGCCCTTCTGCTTGCAAGGTAGGTGTGGTACCACTTGAACTAAATCCCTGGCCCTTGTCCATATTTGTTGAGTGGCTGCATTATACAGGTTAGCATGCTTCTCAATGGAAAGATGAAGAGAAAGGTTAAAGAAGCACACAGCTTCAAAGACCTCATTGTGACAAATATAAAGCATTTGATAGCAGAACACAATCATATATAATAAAGTCATGGATAAACTGTGATTGATGTGAAGGAAACATATCATTACTTCTTAGATTTTAAGAAACATATCATTACTTCTTAGATCATTATTTTTTAGATGATTGAAGTTCATCATCCTTATATTTATATCATTTCTCATTTACCAAGTTGCCCCCCCCATTGAACATCAGTTTGAGTCAATAGTTAAAGAAACTATTTTCAAAGTAGATGTCTGAGAAACTGCTGGCTCAGGCAGACTTCACTAAAAGGCCCATATGGAAGTGATACTAGATTTGTGAGTTCAACTTTAACCAGAATAGACTGCCTATGCTGGAACCAGACACCTCACAGAGATATGCTAGTAACTGAAGTTGAAGGAGATGGTAAGGAAGAATAAGATAGTGTAGCTACAACCAGAATACAGTCAATCAAATGTGAACATACAAGCTATCATTAAGAAGTTAAAGTGGGGCTGGAGATTTAGCTCAGTGGTTCTGGTGCCTGCCTTACAAGCGCAAAGTCCTGAGTTCGATCCCTGTAACCACATACAATGCTGGGCGTGGTGACTCACGCCCACCAGTCATCAATACTACATACCACAGTGCCGGGCGTGGGGGCTCACACCTGTCATCCCAGTACTGGGGAGGCAGAGGCAGGAGGATTGCTGAGTTTCAGGCTTGCCTGGGCTACATAGTGAGCTCAAGGCCAGCCTGAACTACAAAGGGAGACCCTGTCTCAAAAAAAAAAAAAAAAGAAGAAGTTAAAGTATTTTATCTTCTTGCTAAAGACTACAACAAAATGTCAAAGGGAAGGGAAGGATACCTGAAGTACATTCCTCTACTTGTGACAATTTCATCTCTTTGCCCCAAAACTTTGTGATGTTATCAGAGCTCACTTAAATTTTGAAATCTCTGCCTTCTAGTTCAATGAAAGAGAATGTAATAAATATACAAAAATGACTATATGAAACCTTAAACCCAAGGAAATGCAGAAGTGAAATCCTGAAGAGGAAATAAAAATGGGAAGATTCCATTTCTTTCCAAATGAAGCTGAATTTCATCACATTTGGAAAGTTACTTAATTATATTGTTACAATTTCATAATGTTGAAAGCTCAGCAATTGTGCAAGGGATTTTTTCTTTTTGTAATGTGGCCAAAGGATGGCAGAGTGGCAGTGTGCCAACATTCGTGTTGCATTGACCCTGAAAGCTTAGAGATGACAGGAATGACAGAGTATGGAGAAAGTGCTCACAAATAAATGAAAAGCCCACCAGAATGACTTAGGCAGTTGTTTAACACCAAGAAGACTTATTAAAAATTGGCTTGAAGCCAGGCGTGGTGGCTCACGCCTGTAATCCCAGCACTCGGGAGGCAGAGACAGGAGGATTACTGAGTTCGAGACTTGCCTAGGCTACATAGTGAGCTCAGAGCCAGCCCGAACTACAAAGCGAGACCCTGTCTCAAAAAAAAAAAAAAATTGGCTTGAGGTGGGGCATACAGCTTAGTTGTGCCCCACCTGCCTGGCAAACCCAAGGTCCTTAGTTTGATTCCCAGTACCGCCCAAAAAATAATAATAAAAATCATAATAAAAGAAAGCCTGTAAATGTTCAGTGCATTGTGTGGTATGAGACACTTTCTTAGAGAAAACTCATACTTTAAAATTAACACATGTAAAATGAGTTTGCCCGGCTGTATTGGGAACTGAAATCAAAAAAGCGAGCCAGGTTATAGTTTTCACAAGGTGCCGTGGTGGGTTTAAAGGAGGATGTAACCGACCTGAACCTAAGGCCCAGCTCTGCCATTTACTCACAGTAATTCTTTGCCCAAGTTATCTTACCTGTACAGGGTATATATGTTTTGCCTATAAAGGGAAATAGTACCTACATGAAGACTCTGGTGAGCACTTGGATGGTTATTAAGTGTTCAGGGTCTGAGGAGGTATTTTATCTTTAGAATAATTTTGCAGGTTCACTGACTTCTGTCCCGGAAACAGACTCTTTGGGAAGTGTCAGTGAGAGACATAAAGGGAGTTAGTAGCAGACCTTCAAGAAACAGAGTGCTGGCCCTCAACAGAGAGAAAGCACATTACTTCCCAGAGTGGAGATGCTTACGGAATGGAAACCACAGGAAAATGTGGTCCACCCCCAGGAAGGCACTGACCTATGCTATAGATGTAATCCCGATTTTTTAAAAGTGGCACGCTTTAAGCATTCTTTGAATTCTTGCAGCCTGATCCTTTCTTTTAGGGTCAGGTTCCTGCTCTTGACTTCCTCAATTATGCCAATTGCTCATTCTGAACATATAGTATTCTGTAGGAATTTTGGGTGTGATGGATCTGGAAGGAAAAGAGCCAAAATTTCCAAGGGCATGCTGACGTGCATTTCTTTGGGTAATTTCTACTAGCTTCTGAAAGTTTTCTTTTTTTTTTTTTTTTTTTTTTTTTGAGACAGGGTCTCGCTTTGTAGTTCAGGCTGGCCCTGAGCTCACTATGGTGCCCAGGCAAGCTTCAAACTCATCAATCCTCCTGTCTCTGCCTCCCGAGTGCTGGGATTACAGGCGTGAGCCACCACGTCCGGCATTGTGGTATGCGGTGTTGATTGTTGGTGGGCGTGTCTCCACGCCCAGCATTATATGTGGTTACCGGGGATCGAACTCAGGACCTTGCGCTTGCGAGGCAGGCGCCGGAACCACTGAGCTAACCCTCCGGCCCGAAAGTTTTCTTTAAGTACAATTTTTAATTACGATTTTCCTTGTCTCCTTTAGACCTAATTTATTTCTTTTTATCTTACCTCAACTAGCACTTTAGAAGCATTCAATAAACAGACGCAAGTGCGTTTGCTTTCTCTTTGGTTATCTTCAAAGAATCTCGATATGCAAACTGTGATCATCCAATATTCTAAATATCTCTTTTTTTGTTGTTTGTTTTTGTTTTTGTTTTTTGGTTTTTGGTTTTTTTGAGACAGGGTCTCGCTTTCATAGTTAAGGCTGGCCCTGAGCTCACTATGTAGCCCAGGCAAGCCTCGAATTCAGCAATCCTCCTGCCTCTGCCTCCCAAGTGCTGGGATTACAGGCATGAGCCACCACGCCCGGCACTGTGGTATGTGGTATTGATTGCTGGCGGGCGTGAGTCTCCATGCCCAGCATTATATGTGGTTACCGGGGATCGAACTCAGGACCTTGCGCTTGCAAGGCAGGTGCCGGAACCACTGAACTAACCCTTTGGCCCTCTAAATATCTCTTAATCCCTCTCAGTTCTCACTGTACCCCAACATCTTGTGCCATTTGGATTATTTGTCAGGTTTCTAATTGCTAAACCATTCTACAGTGATTTCTAAACATATTTTGGGGGAGATACTGGGGATCAACCTCAGGACCCTGTGCTTGCCAGGCAGGTGTGGTACCACTGAGCTAAATAGTCAGCCCCTAAAAATGCTTTTGTACCTCATACCATCCAGTTTACTACAAATCATGAAAAGTATCTCCTGTTTTTCGGGATTAAGTTGTATATCTCAGTGATTTGGGAATTAAACTCTTGGGTCTGATCTTTCTCCCTCCAACCTAAGTCCCTTTGATAGATTCTATCAGACATCCTCACACTGTCTCCATCAGCCTCCTCTTAGCTCTTCTTTCTGGGAAAAATAACACGCTGTTGTAGCTCTGGCCTGTCCCAATACCTTCCCCACCTGCCTCATTTGAATAATTAGTGCTCTTCCTCTGTTACAGATGGAGTTCCCGCTCTGGTGTGTCACTTTTCATAATGCTTCCCTATACGCTATGCTTCCTGTTGTATAAAAGTCCCCACATTTAACAGTTTTCAGTCATCATGATTTAGCTTCAATAAACTCTAACAAGCCAAAACTGATGTCTGCCTCGCTCCTACAACAGCCTGAGGTCTTAGCACAGTGCTTGTCTAGAAGGGAAACACAATCAAACTCTTAGTTTCCGATAAAGCATGGGAAGATGGTACATGGCAAAGACAGTTTCTAAAAAAGATGAAAAGCACTGCGCTTGCTCAAAAGTGTTTTAAAAATTTGAACATACTCCTCTGAGTGTCAGAAGCTCATCCCTTTCTAGGAGCGGCTCTTAACTTTAAAACGGCCTTGGGAGACGCCTGCACCTGCTCCCTGCCTTTGTCCATGTTGCTGGCTCTACCTAGAGTGCAGCGCCCCCCCCCCCCGCCTGCCATCCCCTGCTGTCTTGCAACTTTTAAAGATTTACATATGTCTCCCTGCGCTCCCTGATTACCCCTCTGCCATGCTGACTGGGCGCACTTAGAATTCCCTGTGCCTTGCACAAAGTGGCCGAGCAGGTTCTCAGTTTTTGTTTGGTAAATGAATGAATCCAAAGTTGATGAAACACCGAGATTCTGGTTGAGTAACTTGTGCGGTAGTGGATTAAAGGAGGTGAAATGCACAGCAGGGCTATTTATTAGGCCAGTAATTAAGCAACAGGTTTCAAACACAGTCGCTGTGGTTCTTGCTACATAAAACAGCACCCTCTTGGCACTATGGCATGAATAATTCCTTCATTAAGTGCTGAATTATATTCTTTTCTCTCAGTATTATTCAAATACTCAAAAGGCAAAAACAAGAGCGGAACCAGGAACCACAGCATAATTAAAGCTATAAGATACTTTGGAAAGTTTCAGAAAATCAGGAAGGAAATTCTCTCCCTCATTTGATCAAACATTCAGTGAGGAGGAACTGAATTGACAGAGATATTCAGCACCAAAAAACCAAAACGTAATCAATACTTCTTGAAAAAAAATATACTGGCCCATATTCAGTGAACACAGACTGTGTGCCATTTATGAGCAACTCATGCGAACAAAATACCACTTGTGAATGGGTGCCAGGCACCGTCTCTGAGGCAGGGATGATGCCACAGGGAAGCACCCTGACATCTGCAGGGACCAGCTCCTTGGGCACTGGTCGCACTGCGTAGGCAGGATACACGAGACACCTGCGCTGATGGAGACGGGAATTGCTTCACTCGAACCTCCAGCATCCGGTCCTCTCTGAAGAGTCAGAAGTTGGTTTCCCAGCTGCTCAAAACCATGCAGCTTCTCCAAGCAGCTATGCTGTCACGGCAGACATGAGGCTAGGTCCCCTCACTCCTGCCGCACCATAGGGACACTTCCAGCTGAGTAAAGCCAGGACGCCCTGCTCTAGCCACAGCCTGTCAAGGGCCTCGGCAGCCTCAGGAGGCAGACACCCCACCGGCAGGAGTACATGACGCCCTTGCCAAATGTACCACGGTGCTTCCCTCCACCTGCACAAATAACTAATTTACATGTGTCGGTGACCTGCTGAAGCTTTTGAATGTAGATTTTCATATCCCTCAAATACTGGCTCAAGACTGTAATTATTACAAAGAAAACAGAACTGTGAGGTAGACAATAAAGCAAAATGTAGGGATTGCGTAGTTATACTGTGATGAGATTGTGAACGATATACTGACTGCATTGTGTATGTGTGCTGCCAAAGTAAGCACAAGTGTGTTGCGAACTGACACACAGTGGGGCTGATGAGATTTGAATCCTTAAAACCCAAAAGGTATTTTTAGGAAAACAGTTTAATCCTCAAGACTCCCATCTCACTTCTAACTTTCCGCCTGACTAGGTGGGGTGGGTGGTGAGACAGGGTCTCACTATGTACTTCGGGCTGGCCTTGAACTTATGACATACACTGGGTTGGCCTGGAACTCCCAGTGATTCTCCTGCCCCAGCCTTCTGCGTACTGGGATTGCTGGTGTGTACCACCACATTCCACTCTCCGTCTTATCCTAAATAGATCAAGTGAATTGGGATCAAACTGCATGGAAATAAGAGACATCACTTGCTTTCGTTTTCTAAATCAAACATCACCTCTTAGTTCCACTTCTCCAAGAATGGTAAAGCCATGATAGTGTCTGGAGAACTTTTCAGTTTCCCTGTCCAGGAACTCCCAAGAGTGTCAAGACTCCACAAACCCGGGGGATCTGGGGAGACCTTAGCGCTCCGGTCTGTCACGCTTCGCCTGAGACGTGCGTACACTGGTTACTGCCCGAGCTGACACTGTCTTGCAAAGGCAGGAAGTGTCTTTTCCGAGTGTATCCACTCCCAAGGCAGGGCAGTTAGTGCTCAGCCTCCCAGCCTCTCCGCGCCCTCACCAGCCTGTAGACCATCCTTGTCCCAGCCTTGACTCTCCTAGTCAATGTGTTATTAATGGAATCATACTGATTAATGCCAAGGGCTGCTTTTTATTTTCTGATCTTTTCTCAAAAATAACATCCCTGGTTATTCCGAGGATGTGATATTTCTCTGATACATCATTAACTGTTAGATTTTATTTTGTGTTACTGCTGTTTCCGCTGAGTTCTGCTTCTATAAATGCTCACTGTTCTGCATCTTTCACGCAACTAGCTGTCATGAAGTACCTGCTTACGTTGACTGATTGCAAGGCCTAAGCCCGAAGGAGCTGAATGGAAAATCTGTGAGTTGGGATAAGCCATGCCGCGCTAACTATGTAGAACTGAAAAGCTGGCTGCTTTACTGTAGGGCCCAGATGTGAGTGTCTGTAGTGTTCTCTCCTCCTCGTAGCACTTGCCACAACAGGGAATCCTTCAGGCTCCTGCCGAGAAATAATTGTGGCTTCCAGACATCCAGGACCTGAGTGGGAAAAAGGGGTTCTCACTTATTGAATCTCCCTGTTAGCGTTACAGCTTTGAACTCCTGCCTTTCCCTTCCCCTGGGCTATTTCCCCCTGTGCCTGGGATTGAGCCCACCACCTAAAGCGTGCTAGGTGATTGCTGTACCACTGGGATACCTCCAGTGGAGATCGTGTGGTGCGGGTCCTCGGTTTGGGTCTGGATGGTAAACAGATATTTGCTTATTCCAAGGTATAGGTGGTATACACAAGACACCTGCGAGGCTCCAAACTCGTGATCTTCCTGTCTTGTCCTACCAAGAGGCTGAGCGTGGATGTGTACTCATGCACAGTTTCAGAACACTGCTCTTCATACATTTAAAAAAAAAATAAACAGACCAAAAAATTTCCCCTTTTGAATTGGCAAATCAGCAAGTCCTGCTTTGCATACAGCTCAGAGGGCAGAGCCGCCAAACCAACAAAAGAAGGGGGAGGAGAAAATAGAAGTTGAAACCTTTAAATACTCTGGCTGGCCGACACTACTCAGCCTAGTGGTCCTGCGTCCCAGTCGACATGAAGGCTCTCTTGATTCTGGGCCTTCTGGGGCTTCTCCTCTCTTCCGTCCCCATCCACGGGAAGATCTTTGAAAGATGTGAGCTTGCCAGACTTCTGAAGAAAAAGGGAATGGATGGCTACAAGGGAGTCAGCCTGGCAAACTGTAAGTCTCTCCTCTTACCTCGTCCAGCTGGCCTCATGTGGAACAGATTCTAGATCCTAGAAGAAAGGGAGCGGTCAGAAGGGTTTTGAGTGAACACACGCACTTATTCCTTTGCAAGTATGCATTCTTGACAGTGCTGAAAATATCGGTTTAGTCTTTCAGAATCAGAATCCAGACGCAGGACTGAAGACCCGGGAGGGAGACGCGCTGCACGTCCTCCCTCGCGCAGAACTTGCTGTTGTCCTCTCCTGGGGCCACTAGATTGTCCTGTTACTCAGACACCAAGGGCCAAGGAGACTGCGAAAAGACATGTTGGAGGCTACTTAGAACATGGGTTCTGAGAGCATGGAGTGGCATAGTGCTTTTCTTGAATTTCCCAGCCACAACAGGACATTCAGAGCAAAATTTTGCTTACTTTTTTTTCTTTTTTTCCCCGAGACAGAGTGCGAGTATCTAGTTCAGGCTGACCTCCGACTCACGGCAAGCCTTCTGCCTTGTGAGGACTGGGATGACAGGCATGCAGAACCTCACTGGCTCAAGAGCAAAATTTTTTAAAAATTGTCACTAGAGCTGGGCATGGTGGCTCACACCTGTCATCCCAGCACTCGGGAGGCAGAGACAGGAGGATTGCTGAGTTCAAGGCTTGCCTGTGCTACATAGTGAGCTCAGAGCCAGCCCGAACTACAAAGCGAGACCCTGTCTCAAAAAAAAAAAAAAAAAGAATTACAGAAATAAATAAGTAACATGTTAAACAGTCTATGTTACATATGTCTTTTTATATCATTAACAAATCAGAAGTAATTAATTAGAACTGATATGGGAATACAGCATACATCACTTAGTGTTGATCTTTATTATTAAAAATAATTTCTTTTCAGGGATGTGTTTGGCCAAAGGGGAGAGTAATTATAACACACAAGCTAAGAACTACAACCCTCCAGACCAAAGCACCGATTATGGGATTTTCCAGATCAACAGTCGATACTGGTGCAATGACGGCAAAACCCCAAGAGCTGTTAATGCCTGCGGCATCCCCTGCAGCGGTAAGGCGGGGTGGTGCTGCGGTGGAGGGCGGGACCCGTCTGGTTGTGGGGAACAGACAGGCTGTGCCAGTGACTGACAGGCCAGCGCCGAATGGCACCCAGGATTCCTGCGTTTCGGCCTCAGCGCGGCCAACAAATTTAGATAAAAATAAGAAGCTAATACCAAATGTTGGTGACTTTAAATATACAAAAGATTTTTAAATTGCTTATTAATTTAATCTAAATGAGTTTACTGATGCATTGTCCAGAAAAATGTCATTCCTCTTATTAGTAGTTTAGAGATCATTTGATTGTCTGATCCTTTTTTTGGATTGTTTTATCTTTCTTTAGCTTTCCTAAATATATAAAAAATTAGGATAAACAGCAATATAGCCATACATTTAACAGTTATTCACATTTTGCCATTTTGCTTTCTGTATATATGTAAAGTGTACATATGTTTATATACTACACATGTATTTTTTTTTCTGAGAGATTTTAAAGCGAGTTAGAAACTTTCTGATATTTTATTTCAAATTCTTTAGTTTGCATCTACAAAATATTAAGGTCCAAGATAACAATTATCACAATACATTAATTTACAGGTTTATATATTTGGGATGAAACTCATTTTCTTACTAGAGAAAGAATTCATACTTTATTATTTGCTGATGGCCTGGGAGTATTAGACTCCTTAACTCATATTAAAATTAAAATAATGTTGAATTGCTAGCACAGAAAATAGCACACAGATACCGCATATTGATATTGATAAAGTTTTAAATATTAAAATTCTAGGTGGAGGGCTGGAGATTTAGCTCAGTGATTCTGGCACCTGCCTAGCAAGCGCAAAGTACCTGGTTTGATCCTGGTTCAGTTCACAGTAACCACATACAACAATACCGGGTGTGGTGACACGCTCACCAGCAATCAGTACCACATACCACAGAGTTGGGCATGGTGGCTTATGCCTATAACCCTAGCACTCAGGAGGCAGAGGCAGGCAAACTGCTGAGTTCAAGGCTTGCCTGGGCTACATAGTGAGCTCAGGGCCAGCCTGAACTACAAAACGAGAGAGACCCTGTCTCACACACACACAAAAAAAAAACTACGTGGAAAAGAATATATTTGGGATATTCTTTTTTAACCTACTTAATTTACTTTTAAAATATTTTCTATCATATAATAACCTATGGTCAGTGAATAAAAAGTAGAAAAATAAAAACAGGAACAATATAGTGCCTATAATCTTACTTCCAAGAGACATAATGGTTGGTAACCTTTGTGTATATCCTTCTGGAATGTATCTGAATTTGTACACTTGTTACCTCATGCCCATATGTACCAAAACAAGCATGTAGCACAACTGTGCCACTACATAAATTAAACTTTGTTATATGTACTGCCTTATAGTTTACTGTACAAAATTATTTTCCATATCGACAACTACAAACCCATATTATAATTTTACAGTGAACAGAATTCTGCTAAATGAATACTCTCTAATATATTGATCCAATTATATTAAGCACTTAAATTTTTCCATTTTTTCCCTTTTATAAATTGCTATGGAGATGTTTATACAAAATGTTTAGATGCATTTCTTATGTTTCCTTTGGATGAAATGTTAATGTAGAACTAATGAAACACAATTAGGCATATTTTTAACAATGTGTGCACAGACATGTGTACTCCCACCATGTTAGTTAATCATTCCAGAGTTTCCAATGACTTTAGCGAGTGAGAAACAGAGTTCTTTATATCATGTCAATGGAGATAAAATGAAAACTTGTAGCCTCAGCTGGACAAATGTAAATTTAAAATGAAATTCCCATAACAGTTGTTCTCAGTTCTCTTCGCTGTCTTTCAGCCTTGTTGCAAGATGACATCACTCAAGCTGTGACTTGTGCAAAGAGGATTGTGCGGGACCCACAAGGCATTAGAGCATGGTACGTTCCGTGTCAATGGAGGAAAGCGTCATGTCCTCCCAAAGTGTCCTTCTGAGATCTGAATTGCAGTTTTTGACTGATGTGAAACACACCATTACTTCTGTCCATCAACAATAGTCTACTTTTAACTGATTCAGTACCTTACTCTTTTACTTCTCAACTCAATTTTAGGGTTTTCTGGAGTTTTTCGGATTCTTTCTCCACACTCTGTGCTGGGGATTTAGTTGAGTGACGTATGTGTGCTGCACAAGGGCAGGGTCCTGAGTTCAATTCCCAGTACCAAAACAAGGAAAGACTCTTCATACTCCAAGAGTTTCTTTTTATATCATGCAAATATTTGAAAAAATAAGTAAATACACAATATAACATTTACTGAATACAAATATATATTCGTGTCCAGCATTTTATAGTCTACTGAGGTTTTGGGGAGAAGCAGTCACTTCAGTATATATTTCTTTTCAAAAAGCAACACCTCAGCCTGGTGATAGCCTACATTTTCTTTACTGATAAACTATTTCATTGCCCCAGCGGATTTAATGTTTGTGCTTTACAATGGAGATATATTTCAATCTCTTCTCTGTGTGTTTCCTTTTCTCTACAGGGTGGCGTGGAGAAAGCAGTGTGAAAACAAAGACGTCAGTCAATACGTGCGTGGCTGTGGCGTGTAACTGCAAACTTCTCCCGTGTGAGCCCACGTTGTCCCTTTTTCATGCCGAGAGAGTGACAGTTCATTGAAAGGTCACCCCACCATTATTTCCCTTCAAATAAAAAGAATCTTTGCAGCAGCAAGAGCAAAACATATCCTTTCTTCTCAGAGCCTTAATGTTCACTAGTGTGTTTAGTCTTTGGTATTAACCTACGTTTTTCAGTTTGCTAATAGAATTAATACTAGTCAAAATTTATCTACATCCTTGATTGCCAAATACATCTGCAATACATTCAGCCCTTCATCAAGAAAAAGACAGTGTTGAATGTCACAAATACTCACAGGAGATTTTTTAAAATGACAAAGGCTCTCAGAACAAATGAAATTTGGCACAATTTCAGCTTTGCAATATCTGATCTCTTCATCTGTTCTGTCTCCTAAAGCACTAAAATAAACATATTGGTCCATGTCAACGCGTTCTGTTTATTTTCCTTTTAGTATGAGGGATTAAATTTGGGACCTTGGGCTTGCAAGGCATGTGCTGGAACCACTGAGGTAAATCCTCAGCCCAGTTCATGTCAGTCTTTAAAGGAACAGAATGCCAAATGGTTCAGGACACGGGCTCAGTGAGAAGGACTTCCATCAAGTGTGAGACCTTTTGTTTGTATGTATGTGATACTGGGAGCAGACACAGGCCCTTGTCTACCGAACAAGTCCTTTCCCACTTAGCCCCAAATTCAGCCCTGTGAAAACAGGGAAATGAAAGTGTGATGTTTAGTTCAGGTATTTTCTTAGAAATGTTGTGGTTTACAGCTTTGACACTGGATTCACAGTTTATATCAACCAGTTTTAAAGCTCGAAAGAACACATCCTTCTTGCTGATCTTGATGGCATTAAGGAAAGATTAAATGAGATTTTACTATTCCTCATTTTATTAGCTTATATACATGCATCTTAACTAAATCTGAGACAGATTAGTTCTTATTGCTAATTACCCAGAGTTACTGTGAGGTTTGTAAAAATGCAAACACTATCATTAAAGAATTTACAATACTTTATCTATCTTTATTTAATCCATCCAGTATCTCAGGAGAAAAAAATTATATTTATATTTCAACAGCAATAAAAATAAGGGACCTAGCATTGCTAACATCTTTTATGTCCTCACCCGCACAGGCCGCCACCTTGGTCACTTCTCTTCAGCCCCTCTTTCCAAGGTCCCTACTCTCCAAAATGACTATGATTATTTGACATTTCCCATTCTGTTCAAAGTCCCAACACGCCTGTCGGAACTCTTTCTGGCCCCTCATGCTTCTCTCTCCTCTGCACTCAACAGGTATCTGACTGCATAACTCACTGAAAGAAAGGTGGAAACTTCATGCAAACCTTTCCTCTCCAGGTCTGGTAACCCTCCCACTACCACTGCCTCCCCTCCTGCTCACTGGTCCAAGCTCGTGTGTATCACCTTGTCACTGGACAAACAGCCCAGGGACCTCCCGTCTAATACAAAGCACCGCGCTCCCCCACTGTAACCCTCCAACTACAACTGCCTCCTCTCTCTCTCTTTGCAACACGACTTCTGGGGGAAGTCAGGACTCACCCCCGCCACAGCCTCACCTCCCATTCTCCTCTCACCCTTCCTAGCCTGATTTCTGTCCTGCTCAGCTTAAACTCCTTGCCCACGCCGCCTCCTCTCACTCCTTGGTGCAAAGCCAGTGACCATCTCTGGCTCAGCTCACCCGAGCTGTCAGCAGCACTTGACCTGGGTACCACTTCCTGCTTCTAGAAACTTCTGTCCGTCAGCCTCTGACTGCATCCCACCTCACTGACTACTCCTTCTCCCTCCTCCTGCTGGCTCTTTCTCTGTTGTATCTTTTCTTAATGGGTGCATGTCCCCGGCTCAAGTCTATAGCAGCCAACATATTACAAAACCTACTTGTTTATTAGCAATAAAGATTCAGCATTTCACTCTATTTTGAGTTACCCATGGTCCACATGATCTCTGAAAATATCAAATCAGAAATTCCAGACATGAACAATTCCTGGAAGTTTTAAGATACATAGCATACTAAATGGTGTGATAGAGCTTTTCATTACCCTCCTCTGTCTTGCTGAGGACAAAAATCACTTCTTTGTGCAAGTATCAGCACTGTGTATGTCTCTTGCCTAGGAGTCAATAGCCAACTGTATTATCAGATTGACAGTAAAGGGTACTGGGAGTTTCTCTTATAATAACCCTATTGTACTTAATATAGACATTTTCATATTTTTTTGTTACTTGTTAATCCATTGTGATGAGCAACTCAAAAATTAAACTATCGGGCCAGAGGGTTAGCCCAGTGGTTCCGGCGCCTGCCTCGCAAGCGCAAGGACCTGAGTTCGATCCCCGGTAACCACATATAATGCTGGGCGTGGAGACACGCCCACCAGCAATCAACACTGCATACCACAGTGCTGGACGTGGTGGCTCACGCCTGTAATCCCAGCACTCGGGAGGCAGAGACAGGAGGATTGCTGAGTTCGAGGCGGCTTGCCTGGGCACCATAGTGAGCTCAGGGCCAGCCTGAACTACAACGCAAGACCCTGACTCAAAAAGCAAAAAAAAAAAAAAAATTAAACTATCATATGGCTGGGGATTTAGCTCAGTGGTTCCAGCGTCTGCTTGGCAAGCACAAGGTCCAGAGTTCGATTCCCAGTACCACATGCCACAAAGCTGGATATGGTGGCTCACACTTGTAATCCCAGCGCTCAGAAGGCAGAGGCAGGAGGATTGCCTCAAGTTCATAGCTAGCCTGGGCTGCATAGTGGGTTCAGAGTCAACCTGAACTACCAAAAAGTGGGACCCTGTCTCAAAAAAATTTAAACTATCAGATATTCAAGTTTGTATATAGAAAAAAATACAAAACAAGTAGAAACCAATATTACTTTTGGTCTAGGATAGACATTGCAGTTCACAGAAGGGATCCCTCATGAAGAAGTGAGAACACTGTATTGGTCTTTCATAAAAATAGCACTTTCAACAGAACAGATTTTACCACTCAGTGGCAGAGCACTCATCTAGCACGTGTGATGCTGCACCCTGTGTTCCATCTAGAACTTTCCACAGAGAAAGGGAGAGGGAAGGTGACGGGGCGGGGAGCAGAGGGGAAAAAGAGAGGGAGAGAAAGAGACACAGCGAATAGAACTGACCTGAATCCAAATACCTGGCACATCTTTCCTTCCTTCCTTCCTTCCTTCCTTCCTTCCTTCCTTCCTTCCTTCCTTCCTT
>PVIC010016942.1:0-33208 GCA_004025085.1 Thryonomys swinderianus
ATATATATATATATATATATAATATTAAGTATATACACAGATATATACAAAAAATAGAAACACATAGCCAAATTCAAATACCAAAGATAATAAAAAGCACTTAATATATTAATAGACTTTAGATCTTGTTACTTTATTCATGAAAAATAAATAAATTGAAGAAAGGTTATAATCTCAACAAAATAACAATTGTAAAACCGAAGGGCAAATTGTAATAATTCTACTTTTTAAAATAGAAAATGAGGGCCAGAGGGTTAGCTCAGTGGTTCCGGCACCTGCCTCGCAAGCGCAAGGTCCTGAGTTCCATCCCCGGTAACCACATACAATGTTGGGCGTGGTGACTCACGCCCACCAGCCATCAGTACCACATACCACAGTGCTGGGTGTGATGGCTCACGCCTGTCATCCCAGCACTCGGGAGGCAGAGGCAGGAGGATTGCTGAGTTCCAGGCTTGCCTGGGCTACATCGTGAGCTCAGAGCCAGCCTGAACTACAAAGCGAGACCCTGTCTCAAAAAAAAAAATGCTATGTTTGAGCAATAAATTATTTACAGAAAGAGAAGCACCCTCCTAATTAAACTTGGTTTCTTTCCTTTCTTTTCAGAGGATGACATTTTTTGTACGTACATGCTGAGTCCTGCCATGTGGGTCCCACTGTGCTCACGGCGTGGCGACGGGACCACACCGGCCTTTGCAGACTCCGCTCTGCGTCCAGAGACCGCGACCCTGAGGAAACACACACAGGAGAAAGCAGCAGGAAATCACGCGCATGCTTAATGTCTTGTTCTATATTCGAATGATCGACAGGAATTCTGTCCCTGAATATCCTTCCTATTTTATATATAGTACAAAGGTTGTCAAGAGACGTTTCACAGCAAGTGTGGTCTTTTTCCCCCAGTACTAGGGACTAAACCAGAACTGAGCTACAAACCCACAGTTTAAATTTTGTTTTTGAGACAGTCTCACCACACGGTCCAGCCAAACCTCACGCCTGTGGCCTTCCTGCCTCAGCCTCCCCAGTACTTGTGATCACAGACCTGTGCCGCCATGCCCAGCTGTCCATAGGCTCTTGTTACATTCCAGGGTCTGGAGATGCCTTGTGTATAACATATTATAGTTTCTACAAACTTGAATTGGCCTCTCAAGGCTCTGTGTGTCTCACAGAACTCTGCTCACGGACAGAGCCAGTCAGCTTTAAACGGCAGTGAGTGGGTGGGCACCCCCAAAGGCCCCACCACCACCCCCGCCCCGCTCGGAGGGACCCAGCGCGCTCTTTATCTGGCGTGAGGAGTCACGGAGGGCGCCTTCGTGAGCTTCTCGGAGCTGCCGGTGCCTGTGTGTGGCAAGAGGTGGCAGTCCCGAGGCCTCGGTTCCTAAGCGGCGAGGGTGAGGGTCGGAGCCGCCTCCTGGCTTGTTCTCACCAGGGCAGCTGCTCCGCAAAGCCGAGGGCCGAGAGCCTGTGGTCAGGAGCGCGGCGCTTGCTGAAGGAGCTGCCGCCCCTGGACGCCCGAAGACAGCGCACGCCAAGAGCACGTCACCTCCCCGCACTCACGGCGGAGGGGGCCGCCTTGCCCGGCCCCCCAAGAACTCTCCAGCTAAGACAACACTGGAGACCGTCACTGACAGGACCTCCAGGACACCGTACGTAGCACGCGTTCTCTGCCGTGTGCTGCTCACATCTGTCGTTGCCCTGGCGGCGATGGCTAAGAACAGTATAAACAGACACTTGGAAAAGTGAGTTGTCCTAGAAATGCCATCCTTTATTTGAAAACATGGGATTAGCTTCATTAAAACTAAAACTGCAGGAGGAACAGCAAAAATTGGATACGTTTTAAGGGACAGAGCTTAAGGGAAGGTGTCCAGGTCTGTGGCCGGGAGTCCCGAGAGGCCCTGTGCCAGCTGGCGGCAGAGGACTGGACCACGGGCTGCCTCTGCCCGCAGGGGGCGAGGCGGGAAGGGCAGACCTCGTCCTCCCGCGCCCCGGCTGTCTCCGGGTCCTGGTGGCCTGACGCAAGCAGCTGTCTGCTGCCCTCCGCCCTGAGGCCTGTGGAATGAGCCTGCAAAACACAGAACTTCGCCGCACCCCATTCCGACTCTGCCCGGCACCGCTCCGCGGCCTTGGGAAGCCAGAGCGTCTGAGCCTCCAGCGACGCCCGGTTCCCGCCACGCTGCTCCGAGTCAGGCCCTTGGGAAGCGTCAGAGAGAACAGGCACCTGTGCGGGTGCCGCCAGCAGAGCGCTTGGCACATAGAGGGGGTGCCTGGAGCCCGACCGTGGACCAGCCTGCTCTCCGTCGCTGCGACCAAGTGCCCGGGACGAGTAGCACAGAGAGGTCTTCTCGGCTTGCAGCTCTGGAGACTCAGGCGCTGACTGACTGGGCTGCTCGGAGCCGTGGCAAGGGCGACGCGTGGGAATGGGGCCCCGCGGGAGCGAGAGGAGGCTGAGGCTGAGGCCATCGACCCTTCAAGGGGGCCGCCGGGACACCTCGCCCTGGCCTCCGTGCCCGCCGCTCAGCGCCCTGCGGCCGCCCACGCCCCAGCCTGGGGACCGGGCCTCGGCACGGGAGCTGCCGGGGCGTGCGCTATCCAGGCGGCGGCAGTGAGCAGCCTCGAGGGCAGCGAGAATGCGCCTCAGGCGTGTGTTGCTCATCGCTGTCAGTCGGTGAATCTGTGAGGAAACGCAGTATCCACGTGTGAGATGAGGCACACTCAAAAAGTTTTCATTAATGAAGGGATATTTTAACATGAACAGCCATTTGGTAACTAACTGGGCTTCCTTTTGGCCAAAATTAACTTAGTTCAATTTTAAAAATAATTTCATCTCATCACTATAGCACTTCCAAGAAGCACGGACATTTATTTAATTTTATGTTAGTGTACATTAGTTGTACAAAACAGTTGGATTCATTCTGACATAGTCACTCGTGTGCATGACAAACTGATCGTTTCCAAGAATATCATCTGACACAGCAAGCCTGGAGCAGGGTGGAGGGCGCTGCCTCTGGGCTCAGACAGAAGCAGCGGCTCGGAAAGGCCAATTTGCTCAGGGTCACGGGCCTGGCGAGGGCAGGACGACGCCGTCACCTTGGCCCCGAAGTCGGTGCCGCGCTCGCGGACCCCGCTGCCTCGGCCCCGTCGCGGACCTCCTGGTGGAGCAATGAAGGTGGGATTCCGCACTCACCTTCCCTGCTCTGAAAACAAAGTGGTCCTATGCACAGGAGTTTAAGTCAGGATAAATCACACACACGCGTGCACGCGCACACACACACACTCTTCCCTCAGATACCCAAAGATAATTAAATTAGTTATTTAATCTAAATTCTCTTTTAATAATGCTGCGACAAAAACACGATTTCTTTTTTTTTTTTTTTTGCTTTTTGAGACAGGGTCTCGCTTTGTAGTTCAGGCTGGCCCTGAGCTCACTATGGTGCCCAGGCAAGCCGCTGCGAACTCAGCAATCCTCCTGTCTCTGCCTAAAAACACGATTTCTTGTGGGACATCTTATTCTGACGCCACATGACACGGAGTTTATTAGTGACATTTTATAAACCATGTGCCCATTTGCCTGAGAAGCTGCTGAACATGAAGCAAAACTGGGGGCAGAATACGTCTCCCATGAAAGACAGGTCACACCTGGGCGTTCACAAGGAGGCCTTTAACGTCACAGCGCAGCTCAGCTGACCATCGGCTACGGCAGATGGACGTGGAAATACTCCTTCGCCACACAGAATCCGAAGAGCAGCCACGCAGACACAGCTCTCTCGGATCGGGCCGGTCACCCCGCTCGGAAATGGCCTCAGCTGCTGTCCCTCCCCAGCACGCACCGCAGACACCAGAGAAGAAACACTCGAACTTTACGCGGAGCTCAGATGAATGATCTACCCCGTTTTGCTCTTAAATCACAGGCTAGGCTTCAAAGTACTGGGACAGAGTCACAGAATTTATTTGTTTGCTGAGTATTCTGTATCATATTTCAGTCAGGAAGCAAAACTTGGATATTTTCCTTTTGAAAAATGTTCTGGAATGGTTTTCAGTGCTGTTCAGGCGCCCTTGTTTCTGCAGTACGCCACACACGGCAGGTTTCTCAGGAGACATACGGCTCTTCTCCCCCGTCTCCTGGCGCAGACGTTTTATGGACAATGATCAGAATATCTCTTACCATTCAGGAGACACTTGTGACGCCAGACAGCCTCAGGATGGAGGCTCTGCCCGTAAAACCGACACACTGTTAGAGTGAAAGCTATCAGCACCACCTCCCATCTTTGCGGAGGGCAAAGTGCTGGAGCTTAAACTGATCACCAGTGGCCAAGGGCTAACCCATTATGCCTGAACATGCAACTAATACCCCACACAAAGTTTAGGGAACTTGCAGGCAGCAGGCTGTGAACTGGCAGGAGTGTGCCGTGCTCAGGGAGCACACACCCGAGAGCCTCTTCTGGCTCTGACCAGCCCTCCCCCGGCCGACTCCTCTACACCCTCGGTGCTCCCCTTCCTAATGTGAGAGCACACGTTTCCTCTGCACCCTGTGAGATGTTCGGGAAATCAGTTGAACCCAAGGAAGGGTTGCTGGAGCCCCGATTTATAGTACATTGGTTAGAAATAAGGTAACAGTCTCCTTTCGGGGTTTGGCATCTGAACTAGTTTTGTGCAGAAGCCAACCTGGCGGGAGTGAGACATCTCCTAAGCTCGAGACTTTGCCTCTGGGATCTGCTGTCTCCAAGCAGACTGCGTCAGAATCCAGCAAAGCATAGGACAGCCATTCTGGCGTCCAGACGTGACACGTCCTGTGTTGAGCATTGTCAGAAGAACTTCATTTTTCCCTGTCAGTCTTACAGACACGTGGGGATGAGCAGTATTGAAGAAATCAACAGCACAGGTCTTTAGTGCTATGGAGACGATCAAGCAGTGCACGTGCTTCTTACGTAGTTGCTAAAGACCTTACGGTGCAAGATTAGACCTGGCAGTCTCCGCCATTACAAAAGAATCAGCTTGCACTAACACACAAACCAGTTCCTAAAACCCGCCCAGTGATGGCACTGAAAAGGAAAAATCATCTCCCCACAGCCAAAGCTGGCCTTGCTGCAGGGCTTTTCCCGGTTTGCCAGGGACAGCTCAGGAATGTATTTGTTTACAAAACAGTTCTGTTACTTCTGCCTTCCCACTGAAGGTCACAAATTCGCCATTCGCTGGGAAACTAAACAGTGAGTAAGTCACTTGTGTTGCTGAATGAGCCAGCGAGCCTGTTTTTCAAACTTGTAACCAATCAAAAGATCCCTGATACCCTTGCTCAGTAAACTTTTTCCCAAACAGCAAAACTGTCCCTGCCTACACTGAAAAGGGGTCGGTCAGTGCAGCGCGAGAGTGCAGGCTGCCCCACCAGCGGGGAGAATGAAGAGTCTTCTGCCTGTGCTCTGCGCGCAGATCCTCGGGGTGCTGCCCGCTCTCCCAGACCAGCCTGAACGAGCCCCACTTGGGAGAGTCTTCCCACAACTCTAAGATAACTAAAAACTTTCAGTTATCTTAGAAGTTCAAAGTCACTGCTCACCAAATTTAGGGCTTATAATACTATCTAAAATTAGTTTTCCCCTTATTTAGCAGGAACACAGAAGAATAATGTGAATTTATAAGCACATGATACACATACAGTCATGAATAGACCCAATGAGACAAGAAGAGTAAATTTTAGTAACTATGAATTATAGTTATATTTTGCTTATGAGCTCATGGTAAGGTGGTGAAAAGAAA
The DNA here is from genome assembly GCA_004025085.1 of Thryonomys swinderianus. Classification (NCBI taxonomy): domain Eukaryota; kingdom Metazoa; phylum Chordata; class Mammalia; order Rodentia; family Thryonomyidae; genus Thryonomys; species Thryonomys swinderianus. The sequence goes on from PVIC010016942.1 coordinate 5,743, forward strand.
TACAAACTTAGTGTCACATTCATTTTTCTAAAGGAGAAATGGCCTTGGATCCAGAAAGTCAGAATGACAGGCCCTGTTAGACGCGCTCATCCAGGCGTCCGTGAGCAGGTGAGGCCAGGGTCATACGTGTTTCCTAGAACAGACAGGCCCGAGCCGGTGGGCTCCTCAGCCGCCACACGGCTTGTTCTTGCCGGAGAAAACGGACCCTGCAGGAGCCAGTCGGAAGCACCTCCCTGCCTCTCCCCAGACTCTTCCTGCCTGACCCTGACTCGGTCTAAGTGCGCTGCCAGCAGCGGCTCATGGGCTTCCCGTCTCCACCACGAAGCGGCCGCACGTTCCCTGCTCAGGATGAGGGGCCGCTCGGGTGAACGCGGCCCGTGTCCTCCAGCAGAACTGGTCCCTGGGAAACACCACATCTGCGCCGTAAAGGGCAGACACTGTGAGGTCCACACGCGGGGTCTGTTTTACTAAAAAATAATCATATAACATCATTTGTTTGTAAGGAGCTAACATTACCTCTTACAGATCTACCAGTTTAAAGTAGTACAAATAACCAACCAAAGTAAAAGTATGTAAATACTTGGTGAAAGGGCTGCACACAGAGAACGCCATGAAAGTGAAGAGGGCTAGTGAGCCCCACGGGCAGAGCCGCGGACACAGAGAGGACACGGTGCGAAGCTCACGCTCCCTTTCTGTGTGCAGCCTCCGCTGCTCCGCTCGACCCTCCACAGGCCTCACTGTCTCCGCCAAGCCCCTCTGGAACCCTTGAGGGCTGAAGGGCAGGCGTCCGAGCCTTTCCCCTGAGCTCATCGTCTGGAGGGCCGTGGCCAGCGCAGGGCCCAGGCCGAGCGGAGGACGCAGGGCAGCCTCCCCGTCTCACGAGGGGGGGACAGCGCTGGACTCGGAGCGGCTCCTCGCGCCCTCGCCCCCTCGATCCGTGCCACAGGGAGCCCATAGCACCCCTGCATTGCCAGCCCGGGCAGTGCCCGTGCTCACTCCGGTTCCTGCGAAGAGACAACACCCGGCTGCTGGAGGCCCTGGGTTCCTCCGTCAGCGCCGAGGCCCTGCCCAGAAAGACCCAGTCAAATCCCTTTCTGTCTTGAAGCTGAACTGTAAACGAAATCCTCCCTAACGATCTTCCAGACCCGCCCCTCGGGCCCCAAAGGTCCTCGCAGACCCAGCACCGGGGCTTCTACGTGACTCAGTCAATCTCAGTGTTTGGCTGAAATTGCCGTGATAATATCTTCATCCTAAGCTTGAGATGGAAACAAAATTAGGTGATTCACTCAACTGCCCGCCCAGAACACAGCAAATGTTCAGAACGCTGGTCAGCTTGACCATTGACATTTATTTGTTAGAGAGAAAAGAAACTGAAATTCTGTTTCCAAAAGCGTGGCAGAAATCTTTCAACAATTCTGAAAGAAAAATAACTTCAGACTGCTCCAAAACTCTAAAGTTGAAGACATAAGAGCTTGCTTAGAGAGGAGGGTCACGCATAAGGGCAGCCGTGCTGAGGCCCGGCGGCCACGGCTGGAGTTCAAGAAGAAAACAGGCGTGGCCTCTTCCGTGTAGCCATTGTGTGTGCTTCTGTCACCGTGTGTGCGTAACTGAGGTATCTATCACTATTTAGTACATGTTATATAAGACAGTTTAATACAAATCTGTAATTTTCCCCTCTTTTTCTTCAAACAATGCCCATTTCTACACCTCGGCCCCGTTTCTGCGTCCAGCCTCCGCCAGCACCGCGCCGGCTGGCTTCTCCGGCCACAGTGAGGAGAGTGCGCGAAGCCCGCCCGTGGCCGTGCTAGAGGCGGCTCACCCGCAGAACCACACTGCTCCTGGGCCGCTCTGCGCCCCAACTCTGGCTCAAAACACTGAGTGACTCAAGGCCATACTCAGCCTCACACCTCACTTGGTAAAAAACGGGAGACTTCGTAAGAGTCATGAATAAGTCTCTTTCTTAGGTGTGTTTTTTAGAAATGTTCTTAATAGTCAAACGTGATTTTACAACGCCTTATGATTTGCTGTCCCCCAAATTAGGACTTCTTCAGTCTGGGATATAATACAAAACCTGTGGGCCACCTCGTTGTATTTGCAAGCAAAACATTAGAAAAAATAGCTACCTAACGTGCCCATCTCAAGACAGGCTTCCTTGACCTTTGCACACCGGCTCTGCACCTCACACTGCTGCTCGAAGTGCTGTATTTTATGACCTAACATCGAGCAATTCCAGTCTCCTTAAATGATCAGGGAGCTGCTTCCTGTCATTCTGGGCCTGCTTCCTCCCTCTCCTGCAAATTAATAGGCTGATGAATTTTCATTCTTCCCATTGTATCTTGGAACACAGAAAACATGCCTCACAGCAAAGATGATCACATGTACCGTTTTCTTTAACTTTATGAACCAGGTTTACATGTCTGGTTTCAATTCATTCCCTGGGACTAGCTATTGTTTTAACATCAGGCCGTTTTGTCTTTTTAGTTCATTGAGAGGTACCGGCAGCCTGAACACGAGTGCTGCCTGCTGCCCTGGAAACCGTGACCCTCTCGTGAGAGTTCAGAGTCTGCTTTCGGCTTTGCTGGACAGCGAGTGACACCCGGCGCCGTGTCCCAGGCCCTCAGGAGAGGGAGCCGCGTCTGTCCAGCCCCCTCCACATGCAGACGGCCCCACAGGCATCCGCCCTTCACAGTCAGCTCCCTGAAGTCAGCAAAGCGACAAACAGCCCCGGAAGGCGGGTTTACTTCCTGCTGGTGCAGCTTCCAAGGACAGGACGCACTGGTTGGCTTCGGTTCCACTTCTGGAACGGGAACATCAGTAACCCACATTTAGTCTGTGTCGAATAAAACTGTCGTTTAACACTGTAGGTGTCAGATTTTCTTTCCCATTGCACAATTATGTGACAGTGTGTACAGTGTATAAATCAAGCATTATAACCTGTCTCGAGACCACATATTTGAAGTTTGGAAAAACTAATCTATGTTAATGCCCTGGAATTCATACTTAAAAATTTGACATGCAAAGTAAAAAGCTGCTAGATTTAGGTTCAATGAATCTAACTTAACTATCTAATTGTATCTAAATGTAGTCTGTCTAGGTGCACACCAACAAAATGTCATGTATTCTGAATGATCCTCTCCAATTTCAGTATTTACAGAGTAATCTAAAGAGAAGAAAAATACTCAAATAAATCCTGTCAGTGCCCACATGCACTAGACATATGTTTCTGGGTTGGCAGTGGCTGTACGGGCAGAAATTGGGGTGACCAAGTATCCCAGGGTCAACAACACCGGATGTTTCTTTCATTCCTGGTGGCAGCCAAGGATGAAGGTTGAAAATCTTCGGGAAGGGGTTCCCGTACGGACTCACTACAAGAGAAAGCTGTCAGCTGTGACTGTGAGGAGCGGGCGGAATGTGGAGGGCAGGCCGGCAGGGGTCCGTGCTGCAGGGCCGGGGCCTGCGAACCAGCCTCGTTACCTGTGTCCCCCAGGCAGAGACACAGAACAGCTTCTGGCTCCTCTCCCTTCTCCCCCGGGACCAGCCTCTGTTTCACTTCATGCAGGAGCAGAACTGAGGTCTCGGGATGGGCTGAATGAAGGCCTAGAAATAGATCTGTCGACACAGCCAGCTGCCTGGAAACACTGTGTTCTTTCCTCTGGAAAATTCTGAATGTGCATATTTAATAGTCATCAGTCAATAAACCACCAGGATGCTGAGTTAGTGCTGCTTCCTGTTAGCTCCCTAAAACCAAAGGTACAGATACAAGGAGATTGATCGCATGAGCAAGCACATAGTTATCGGGGTCCTGGGGCACCACCCCACTGATCATGCCAGCTGTAAGCAATGCAGGCTATAGCGTTAACCTCACACTTGTTAAGAAGTAAGAGTCTGACCAAAGCATATGCGGAAGACACAACTGAGGTCAGTGACTCTGAGCCGATTCTGTTCCCAACCTGAGAATGCATCAGCAACGCAACCCTAGCAACTACACATACCTCCCCTCACTTCAGCTAAACAATGATTGTGTCACCGGTAAGTGTCAAAGGTTCTGGCTGTTCAGAGCCTTTGCTTGCTCAGCCAGTGGTCATGCCAGCTCCCCGTCTCTGTCCCTAAGTCTTCATGCCATGCCCTGTGGCACAGAGCGGGAGACCAAGATCTGCCACAGGGTCCTGCAGTAAGTAAGCCCCGGTGTCACAGTCACTGTGCCCATAGTCTTAGTGTGGAGCTGGTGGCAGCTCCATGTTGGCACGGGCACCAGTTTTTCTATTAACAGATGCTGACCACAGAAAATGAAGAGCAGTCAAAAATCGGAGAGGCCTTCCCCACTGGGAGGCAGAGGCAGGAGGATTGCTGAGTTCCAGGCTTGCCTGGGCTACACAGTGAGCTCAGGGCCAGCCGGAACTACCAAGCGAGACCCTGTCTCAAAAAAAAAAAAATCAGAGATGAAAAAATATCACATTCCTTATATAATACTCAATTTTATTACTTAATCCAAGTATATTTAATATGTAGACTTATATAGTATATTTAAATTATATATATATTAATTTAAATATATAACTTTAGTTAGAAATGATAAATCTCAGCCCCACAAGAGAGTGAATAACACTAAAATTTTTAAAAATGGTAGAGTACATTATGATTCAGAACAGAAAGAGTTAGAAAAAAAGCAGAAATGAGACAAAATGTTAATAAAATAGAAACTAAATAGAAATGAAGTGCAGAGATAGGAACAAAACAGGCACAGACAAAAGTGAGAAAAGAGATCCTGAGAGAGAGAGAATAAGGAGCCTGGAAACCCCCGTGGACCGGAGAGTCTGCACTGGACCCGCCGGGGAGCAAAGGCAGCCACGGAGGGCCCGCGACGCGGAGGGAAGCGTGGACAGAGGACCGGACCACACGCAGGCGTATTCTGCCTTCACCGCGGTGCCAGGTGCTCCCCTGTAAGCATTCTGTGCGCTTCACAGTGTTGGGAAAGAAACAGTCCTGAGAGCTGAGTTATTATTCATGAAGACACACAACAAACACGCTCTCGCGGATGAGGCATTGCTCCAGGCCGCCGAGGGAAAAAAGCAAGGCCAATACCCTGTGGATCTTTCCTTCCAGGGGCGCAGAACATGTTGTCCATGTGGACAGAGCGGGGAAGGCCGTCATTTGTTATGACAGGCAGCCCTCCCAGCTCAGTGGGATAGAAGCTGCTTCCCGAAGAAAGTGGCACGACCTGTGTGTACAGGGACGAGGGCAGGAGAGCTCCTGGGCAGAACAGCAGAGACTCGGCGTGACGCGGCATCGTGTTTCCTTCCGCCTTTCAGAAGAAGGCAAGGACAGGAAGTGGCTAACACGTCTCAGTAACATCCTCAGCGCTCCAATTCCATGGCACAGACTGGTGAATTGGATCAAAAAACAGAATCCAAAGTCTGTTATATTCAAGAAATTCATCTAATCCAAAAGGCTATTCATAAACTCAGATCGAAAAGATGGAAAACAATACTTCATGCACCAGGATCCCACAAACAAGCAGAGTTGAAATTCTAACGTGGTAAACTCCAAGCTAAAACTGATTAGAAAAAAACAAAAAAGGTCACTATACACCAGTTAAAGGAACAAGACGAGATGACTTTGATAAACATATATCCACAAAATATGAGAGCACTTATCTTCATAAAACAAAAACTGCTGAACTAAAAAGATCAAATAACACTAGCACAGTTGTACTAGGGTATTTTCACATCTGACTTTTGCAAGGAGATAGATCAACTAAACAAAAAATCAATAAAGAAATATCAGGACTGAAGTATGCCCTTGAACACATGGACCTAATAGATTTTTTATAGAGTATTATAAAAGTTTACATTCTTTTCAGCAGCACATGCTACTTTTGTCAAAATAGATCACACACTAGTCTACAAAACCTGTTCGAGTAAATACAAAATAACTGAAATTATATCATGCATAGTATCAGGCTATTGTGCAATGAAAAGAGAAACCAATGATAGAAGTCATTTAGGAAAAAGTAGAAACTCCTGGGAAATTAACAACGACTCCTAAACCAGTGGGCCACAGAAGAAGTTAAAGGAAGTTTTCAGATCCCGCAAATTAATGATAATGACTACCCAAGTCATCGCAACTTCCGGGAGCCCGTGGCAGCACCTTCCGGGAGCCCGTGGCAGCACCTTCCGGGAGCCCGTGGCAGCACCTTCCGGGAGCCCGTGGCAGCACCTTCCGGGAGCCCGTGGCAGCACCTTCCGGGAGCCCGTGGCAGCAACTTCCGGGAGCCCGTGGCAGCAACTTCCGGGAGCCCGTGGCAGAAACTTCCGGGAGCCCGTGGCAGCACCTTCCGGGAGCCCGTGGCATCAGTGCTCAGAGGACCATTCATCGCAGCCAGCACTTAAATTAGGAAAACGGGGCAAGCTCAGATAAATCACCTCAAGAGAAACTGCTAACCTCAGAAACAACAAAGGAGCTCCAAACCAAAATTAAGGAGGGAACTTGTAAAGATGAGAACAGAAATGAGCGAAACTGAAACTTTAAAAAAGTTAAAACATCAATAAATGCAAGAGCTGGTTATTTGAAAGAATAAATGAAATAGATAAGCCTTTAGCCAGACTTGCCAAGACAAAGCAAGCAAAGGCTCACATTGATGCAATTAACAATGAAAAAGATCATGAAATCACAACAGACGCAAAGACCAGAGGTATTGACTGCTTTGAAAAGCTGTATTCCAACAAATTAGCAAGTTTTTAAGAAACTGACAGATTCCTAGACACATACAAACAACCAAAAGTAACACAAGATGAGGTAAATATGCTTAAAAACCCACTACCAAGCAATGAGACTGACGCAGTAACAAAGAATCTACCACCTAAAATAATTCCAGGCCTGACAAATTCACTGCTGAATGCTACAAACCTTTAGGATGTTAGGTCACCAATACTCCTAAGTAGTTTCAAAGAAATCGAAAGGGAAGGCGCGTTCCCCAGTTCATTTATAGAAGGCAGTATCATCCTGATCCCAAAACTGGACAAAGATACGACAACGAAAAAAGAAAACTATGGGCCAACCCCCTTGATAAACACAGATGCAAAAATACCCAACAAGGTATCAGCAAACAGCATGCCGAGCATCGACAAAAAGACCCTCCATCACGATCAAGTAGGCCTCACTTGGCAGTGAGCTGGAAATGCCCCAGGGACGCCCACGAAGGCCGCGGCGCGTGTCAGAGGGGCCAGGAGGCGGGATTAAAGCAGAGACGTCCCCTTCCTCCTCGCCTCATCCCTACCTAACGTGGAGCAGATTGTCAGCAGAGTGCTCAATAATAAGACAAAATGAATGTCTACAATCAGAGTGAAAGGGAGGAGTTTAGCCTTTGACCGTTATGTTTTCATTCCAGGGCGGGGCCAGATATGTCACAGTCAGAGGCAGAGAATAAAATAAAGTCCTAATTCCAGCGAGGCCGAATTCTCCAGCGCCTCTCATTAACAGTGTTTATTTTTCACATTTTTGTAAGACAAAAGATTATCTTTCCCAGGAAGAAAATACATGTATGTATTTGTTACTGATCAAGTTTTGGAACAAACCGAAGTTAATCACCTGGTGGCGGAACAGTCTTCAGCAGCCATTCTGGACGCGGCGGTTTTGATGGCGTGTTCCCGTGCGTGAGGACGCCAGCTTCCCGCACATACCCGGCGCAGGGCGACCGGCGCGTCGGCTCCTCGGGGCGGTCACACCGGAGCTGCTCTTCTTTCTGCTTTTCTCTGTTCTCCCACGGGAAGTCCGCCGCCAAGACCTGGGTGAGGAGCGAACAGAGCGAGCCGTGCAGAGGGCGCGTGAGGGGCGCAGGAGCCCGCGGCCGCGAAGGCCGAGCCCACAGACCCTGCCCAAGGGCCGGCGCGGCTCCCGCGAAGCACAGTGTTTTGAAACTCTTCATCTTTCCCATCAAGTGAAGGCGACGAAGCCCCTTTCAGTTCGAGTGTGTTTAGCATGAGCGACGGCTTAGGTCCAGACGTCCGCAGAGCCTCACGGGTGGAAGGTGGCTGGATCCGGAGCGCTGGGCTCGAGCAGGTGTGGCGACCACATTAGTCCACTGACTGGCTTTGGATGGTTCTGGCGGCATTAGGGTGCCCCCCGCTGAGCGGCAGTGCCAACTGCTCTAAAGGCGGGGCGTCTGGATACAGATTTAAGGGACAGGAAGTGGGCTGCTGTGTCCCTGGTCGGTTGCTTCTTGCTGCCTTGCGTGTCCTGCGTGGCTGTGGACTGTTTGTCTTCTGCCAGGCCACCCGCCGGGGAGCTGGGCGGCTGTGAAGCGAAACCTCTCCAAACTGTGGGTTACAATGAACTCCCCCCTGGACTTGTAGGTCCTAGGTACTCTGTCTTAGCGAAAAGAGGAGCAACTAAAGCACGAGGTACTTGCTTATAGCTAAGTAAATGCACCAGGAAGGAGACAGAGTGACCTCTGTATCTCAGTTACAAACGGCAATGCGGTGTCCTCCTTGCTGGGAGGACACTCGCTCTTCGTGCCTCTCGTCCTCATGAGGGAAGGCCAGTCGCCCTGCGGACACTGCCCCGAGCGGGCCGGGCTGGGCCGCACGACGCGCAGAAGCTGCGAGGGCCCGTGCAGCGGGGTGCCGGCCAGCACCAGACAGCTCCGCGCTCTTGCTACCCTGCCCCGGGCTCGGCAGCAGACTGAGCCCGCCGCGGCCAGGGACCCTCGCAGCGGCCTTCCTGGCTCCCGGGTCCCCAGAGACTAGGCGAGTTGACAGTGTGACGGCTGCTGTTCCGGGTTTGAAGGCAAGGACGGATTTATTGCACATAACTGCTCACAGGAATCACGACCCACAGTGCTGGGAAGCAGGAAAGCAAGGGGGCGACCCCACCGCTGTCTCCTCCGAGCCCCTTCCCTGCGGCAAGGCTGCTTCCTCTCCGCAAACGGGCCTGGAGAAAGCGCTGAGCTTCCCACGCGTCAGTAGCGAGGCCGCGAGGAAAACACCGGATCCAGTCAGTCCCAGCACGACACGAACCGCGCGTGTGCTGTCTGGGGCCGAGCGGCAGGAGGGGCAGCGGCGGTGCGGCGGTGCGGACACACACCGAGGGAGCCGCGCGGGCGCAGCGCTCCAGACTCCAAACTGCGCCGGAAGGCAGCCGACAGCGTCCGTCAAACCCGGTGCCGCGACGCACCGGCCTGGGACTTGGAAACGAGCTCCTCTGCTTCCTTCTCCGTGGCCCCTGTGGATTCCGCTCTTTCTCTTGGAAGAGAAAGGAGAGTATTAGGAAGGGGACTGGCTGAAGGGGTCTCTGAAGGCAATTCAAAAACGCAGCACAAGAACCCTGCCTCAAGTGTGTGGGTTCACCAAAATCTCCGATTGGCTTCATTCTTGGCACCTGGGAGGGAGGCGGGAGGAACACAGCACAGGCTGCTCCTAGCGAGCTTTGTTAGAGGGGGAGGACTCGGGCAGAAAGCTCCGGGCACCTGGACTGCACGTTACCCACTGACTGGATGCCAGCTTCCCGCGGGAAGAGAGACCGCCAGCCGGGCCTGCGGCTGGGCAGCGAGACACACACCTTTGCAGCTGCTCACAGTGAGCTGGAGCGGTCCCAGCTCCGGAAAATCACAGAGATTGACTGTACCTCTGAGAGAGGCACTGTGTCCTCGTCTGATGGCACATTTCTGCATAATAGACACAACAATTCAATCAAAGTCTTTAAAATACACACAAAAGAAAAAGCCACTGTCAATCAATACCTCAGATAATATCGCTCACGTTCAGTTAGAAACGGAAAAGAGCATAAAATATTTCCTGGAACCCAGAAGTACGCTTCAAACTAAAGTTGGACACTTTTTAGCTCCCCAGAAAAAAATCAGCTTCCATTTTCTAAGTCCCTCCCCTACTCTCTTCCATCTTAAAAACAAAACAGCTTTTTGACAAATAGTCCAATAAGTACTATAAAAACCCCCTCACATACACAAATGACTGACTGATGCCTCCTTTCCTTCTGCTGTTTTTAAAGACGAACCTGATGTCTGCAGACCTCCCGTCGCACAGGCTGCGTTTCCCTCCAGGGTGTCCGCGTCAGTGCACCCCGCTGGCCACACGTCTCTGTCTTTCTCAAGGTGACGAGGCTTCACCTAATTTTCTCACCCCATTCAGTTTTATGAAAGACTTTTCTTTAAAACCCGAAAGCTGTCTGGAGGCCTGGTTGGCTTTGATACCTGAGTAGAATACCTCAGTCCTTTCCTGCTTTGACAAGAGTCGGCCCCACTGCAGAGGTGAGATTTCAGTTCAGAAGATGAAGTGTGAGGAGCGTGAAAGGTGCTGGCGAGAGAGGTGAGAGACAAGCCAGGTCTGGGCTGGCACGGCGCGGGACAGGGCACAGCGCGCCGTGGAGAGAAGTGCCACAGCGGAGCGAAGACGGCGTGACCGGGGAGACCCCCTCCACCCCCACCAGCCGCACGGCGCCCAGACTCGGGACCAAGCGTGGCGCCCCCGCCGCGGCGGGGCTCCGTGGGCTTACAGCCGGTGTCCGCTCCGCAGAAGCCCAGCCATGACCATGCCACGTGCGTGGGAAGGCACTGCAGGCAGCGTGAGCCGTGATGTGCGAGGACAGAGTAAGACTGAAGATGAATCCATCTTAACACTACTCACATGTTTTCCACATTCGGTCTTTAAAGGTTATCGAGCCAAGTGCAAAGAGCAAATTGTACAGTTCCAGAAGTCCGGAGCGGGTCTGTGTGTGCAGCACAACATTCAAGGGATGATCAAGGCACAGGGCGTGTGTGTAAGTGAAGCACGTTACAGTGACACGCGCCCCCCCACCCCCGCCGTCTGCACACTTAGCCCACGGCGCGCGGCTCTTCCTGCGGGAGCTCGAGCGCGCTCTGTCACGAGTGTCCCCTCGAAGTGTGCCCCCAACCACGGTGCAGGGGGCTCCCCGAACACGGCAGCCTGCGCTCAGGGCCTGCTCGGGGCCCTGCCCCAGGGCACCTCGGAGCTGCTCCCTGGGTCAGAACAGCACAAGAGGGGGCGGCCAGGACAGCACGGGACACCCCGCGTAAGAAGGATTTCCAGGGCTGTTTCAAGAATCGGCAGGAAAAACACGATGAGTGTGTGTGACGTGCAAAGGTAGCATTTCGCGAGGGGCCAAGGTCATGTCCTTGGCTGTAATATTTTGTACGTGTGTGACACCACACTTCAATACGTCAGACGGGCCATCCGTTGTAAGAGCAAGAAGAGCCCTTCCTGGTCCTGTTAAGGACTTCTGCATCGCAAATCTGTACCCAAATTTAGAAGACATGAAAATATTTATTCAAAACTTGTTACCAAAAATCTTACTGAAGCAAGTGGAGAGACTGGTCCGAAACCAAACTATAAATCCAAATAAGGTGGTTTCACTCTGTAAAAAGTTCCAAGTGGCTGGCATATTTTTCAGCAGAACAGTTCTGAGAACCTGAATTATAAACATAAAGCAGACGTTATCATTGTTTTTCTCTTTGCATTTTATTGCTGTAACTAATTAGCTTGTCTGATTCTAAAACAGAAAGCTTTGTCTCTGCCATTAATCCACATTTAAGTTTCTGTAGACGTCGGGTTGCAGATTAGAGTCGGTTTGTTGTTATGTTTCATTTCTTTACAACATGGCATAAAATATAAAATCTGGAAGATCAACTTTATGAAAGCAACACTGTGCTGTTTGAAACGCACATATCACAAAACAAGATAATTTCAAATGATGCCACCTGAAAGATACCGCTTCTCTTCTCCCTCGGCTCGTCCAGGAGCGTGCTCTCCGGCCGGAGCTCTGGCTCGAGGAGACCCACACGCAGGCCATGCTGGCGTGGCCTCTGTCCCTGGCGGACATGTGTGCACAGCCTCTCCCGGCGCCCGCTGCAGAAGAGCCTGCCGTGCCCCGTGGGCAGCAGTCCAGCCACCGCCAAAGGCACTCGCTCCCTTTGCCTCTGGAGGGCACAGGCTGTCCAAGGAGGGGCGGGTCAGACACGCTGCCACCCCACAGGAACGCGGCCCGAGGGCGTGCAGCTGGGTGCGGGAACCCACGTGCTGATGCGGGCCAGCCTGTCCGGCAGGACGTGCCCCACCTCGGCCGACCCCAGGGAAACCCGTCGCTGAGACTCCAGGCTCTGCCCCTAAAGCTGACTTCACCCTCTGATCCCAAAGCGTAAGTGCCCACATCCATCTGCAGAGCGCAGCTCTGCTTGAAATACATTCTGAGTAGCAGAAATATACCAAGTGTGGCCACGGCCAGCGGAGTCCGTGGGGCACTCTGGGTACCAGGCCCTCAGGGGTGTAGAGCAGGCTGAACCGAGCCATTCGTGAGCCACACAGGTGTCCAACAGCCCTGTCACTGCGACCCTCGGCCTTGAAGAAACATGAGTTCCGAGCCTTCTCTCCGGAGATTAAAATTCAGTAACAATGGAGAGGACCTTTGAAGCCACATAGTTTCTGAAGTTTTTAAGGGAGTCTGAAAAGCAGTCGGGTTTGGGAGGTACTCCCTGCAGGGAAAGATTCCTCCCCGGAAGAGAAAACTAGGCCCTGAAACCTGCCAGGGAGATAGGAAATCTCCGACGGCCTCACACAAGTTCGGCTCACAGACCCGCACCGCCAGTCAGCAAGACACGCAGCCATTCTCAGGTTTCTAAGGATCCGGACGGTGAAGGGAGAGGAGATCTAGGCCTCCTTTAGAAATCTACGCTTCTTGTACACTGGGAAGCACCGGTTCTTGAGATAGCTCCTGCCCGATTAACAGCAAAATAATGCACACTGTCGGCTTCAAGTGTATGAAAAACATCCTACCACATAAGGAAGGAGGAATGTCTTGAAACTTAGAAGAAAATGGCTTGTTCTTGAACGTTGTGTGCTAGTGAGGAAAAACACAAGTAACAGTGTGAAAATATAACTTTCAAAAAATTAACATGGCAACTTTATATAATAAAAGTATGTCAACAAACTAGGAGAGGATTTGGCAAAATAAAATTGGTTCATGAGAATATTCAAGAAAGAGAATACATATACGATCTCTAAAATTTGAAAATGCTGGAAAATGACTTCTGAGTTAACAACACACCAATTCAACATCCAATGCCAAGATCCCTGTGAACCTCTGAGTTTATATTTTCTAATGGTATATTAGATGAGAATGATATATTTCTAATGAGAAATGCTTTTGTCTTTGCAGAACAGAAATTGATAATTTAATGCTTAACTTCATGAAACGGCGGTGCTGGCCAGCCTCGGGTAGGGATGCAGCCCAGGATCACACCCTGGAGTGTTACCAGACGCCTAAGTGGGCCTGCTGGAAAATGTTTCATGCTTTGAAAGAACAGCAGTGACGCTGCCTTACCTGCTTCCAAGCTCGGCTTAGTCTTTTTATCTACACATAGACCCCCGAAGGTTAGGCGTGGTCTAGAAAGCCCGGCCTCACTGTGTGCGATCACTTTGCCCAAAACACGGTGCTGCTGCGCACAGCAGCCCCACGGCGCATCAGGCACCACACCTCAAGCCACGGCGAAGGACACGGGTCGGCCTCCGAGGACACGGTGGCTCGTGGTGACCCTGAGTGGGCTTCGGAAGCCTCCGTTACTTACCCTTCTTCTCCAAGAACGGGAAACCAACCCCCAGAAACGCAGTTCCGTCTTGTTAGGTCCCCTGGGCTCCTCAGATCTTCCCCGTCGCCACCTTCCGCCTCTTCCGCAGACCGGAACGTGGGCGACGCCCACAGGCGCTCTTCCTGGAGGACGCGCGTCGGCTCCACACGGGAAGTCTTGACCCCGAAGGTGAGTGTGTCTGACAAACGGACTTGGAGAGACGGCTCAGACACCACTTACTAAAAGAAGGCTTTCACTGAAACTGGGAAAACAACTACAATCACGAGAATAAAGGGGCCAGTAAAACTGCAAAGCATTAGTAGGCAGGAAGAATAAAATATCACTTCTTAAAAGTTTTTATTTCTGCCGGGCGTGGTGGCTCACACCTGTCATCCCAGCACTTGGGAGGCAGAGACAGGAGGATTGCTGAGTTCGAGGCTTGCCTGGGCTACATAGTGAGCTCGGAGCTGGCCTGAACTACAAAGCGAGACCCTGTCTCAAAAAAAAAAAAAAAAAAAAGTTTTTATTTCTGTTTTCTTAAATAGAAAGTTAGAGATCACTCAAAAAGACCAAAAGGGGCTTCTATATATTTCTATCAAAACAATAGAATGATATAAATAATACCAACAGTATCTTAGGATGAAAAGCCACAGTAGGTGTGTGCTTAGCAGTTCGGTGGCTCTGTGCAATCCGTTCTTGATCTGATTTCTCAAATCATCTACTTTGGACAAAGAGGAAGCTTAAAAACACAGCCTCCCTCCTAACGCGGTGTGACATCTGTCTGCTGACGTCAGGGTGCAAACCATGCAGACCCCGCTCCTCCACGTTTTCCATTCTTTCTACAAGACTCCAAAGTTGTCCAACTTTGTTGAGGACTCAGTTGCTATTCCGTGGATTATAACAGAGCCAGAGAGCAGCATAAACGGCAAATAAAACCACCTGATGTTAGGAATAAAGCATCGGTATCAGAGTGAGAGGAGGTAATCCATCCATCGAAGTAAACCTGTGTTACGTGTAAGGGTTTGGCTGCTGTTTATCAACAGTCACTGGACACAATAAGAATTGCCAGGACCCTCTGATGCAGCCTGACAAGGATACAATATTCAATATATTCATACTGATTCTTCACTAAACGTAATGAGCCCTTGCTTACAGACGAAAGAGAATGGTCAGTGCTCCACCTTCCATCTCCCTGCAGTGCTGCTGAGGCAGCCTGTGAAAATTAAGCACGGGGCGTATGCAGCCATAAGGTGAAGAAGCAGCTCTCTGTGTGTCCCAGTGCTTTTTGTGAAACCGAAGAGATAATTCAGTTGTAAAGTGTACGGAAACTTTTTCCCTCTCAAGACAAGGTATGATCTTGGTAAAATCAGATCAAAATAATTATCAGAAGACAGATGCGACTAGCTATTATTTGACCATTTAAAATTTGACCAAAACCTGAACTAGTCTACACGTGCAAGAAAGCACTCTTCTCCCTCAAAAAGGAAAGAAGGACTGATGTGTGCTACAAAGTGGACAGACCGCAAAAACTGAGGCTGAATTAGCAAAGCCTCTAGGAACGACCACACATCACAAAGCCCGTTTCTATGAGACGCTGAGCCTGGGCAAACCAGAGGCGAAGGCCGGGGGAGGAGTCAGAGCGTCTGCTCCGGCAGAAAAGCGGGGCCTGAGACTGAGCAGTGATCGCGGCCGCGCAGCTCTGCCTAGACTACACACTCAGGACACTTCCAGCAGAGGGGCGCTGTGGCATGTGAATTAGATATCAGAAAATCACTTTGAAATTTCCAGGTGATAAGTAAGTATTGCTTGTCATTTCCATGTACATGTATGACCAACAATAAAAGAGTTAAATAAGGTCTTGTTGCGAATGTTTAAAGGCCACAGAACAATATTTCTCCGCTGATTATGAAGCCCATTCGCAGTGTCTCAACTTGCATGATGGCTTTCACAGGCCCCTCTCTCCCGAGGACAGCTTACGTGATGTGTGCGTTTACTACATACAGTAACCATGGAATCTCATCATGTGCATATTTATTTCATAGGTAATGCTCTCAATCCAGAATGACAACATCCTGGAATCGTATAAAAGGGGAGCCGAACATAAGGTAAAAGTGGCATTTTTTTCTCTATTTTCTATATGTATTTACAATGCTCATATTTGAAGAGGGTTTGTTTGATTATTTTTTAACAATTTAAAACTCACGGTTTTTGAGTTTGACATACTAGTCTGCCTTTTGGATCATTAAAATAACAAAAACATACAAAACAGGCAAATTACATAGAAAAGCAAAAATTAAGAAGGAAATAAAAAGTCAGAAAGAAAGGTCAAGATGATTCATTCAAACAAGGCCAAATATGTTAATAGGTATTACAAATTTGAGTAAGTTAAACTCTACTTTAAAATTCATCTCACAAGAATGAAAAATACACATTGCTTACCAGAGATAATTATAAGAGAAAGCTAAAATATAATTATAGGTATGCAAAAACATATATAAAGATAACAGCAGTGGTAATATTAAACAAATTTCAGTAGAGTTTAGAGTACTAAACAGTAAAGCAGAGAGGATGGATCAGTAGAAATTCACAGTTCCCTTTACAACCGAAGTCTCAGTCATAAAGTTCCATGTCAGAAATAACACAGTTTTGAAATATATCAAGTAGCCTTCCAAAGTGTTAAGAAAAAAATGAACCAAGACATGAATACTGGGAAGAAATTTTACTCACCACACATAACCTGGGACATGACATCAGTCATTTGAAGGACAAAATACAATTTGATCAATAGGCATCTACTGAATGAGGCACTTTTCAAGAGACATGCATTCTTTTCAAGTGTCCATTGAATATTTATAAAAATTGATTGATTAATAAATGAATTAAAGAGACCTCAACAAATTCTGAAAAACGAATACTATCGAGATGACATTCTACCAAATTTTAAATACAAAATCAAAGTGGTGAGGATATTAAAACATTCTTATGAAGTACAGTGAGGATAATCAGGATACAATAATAAAAAGCAGACCAAAAATAAAAATACTAGTTACCTACACTTAAAGGCCCAAAATAAAGCTACTCTCAGAGGTGAATATATTGTCAGGAAGAGGGGAGAAAGCAGGGGGAGAGAAGGAAAGGAAGAAGGGAAAGAAAGAGGTCACATGGTAAACTCAGGAAGTCCTAATAACATCACGTACTGCTAAATAAATAAGCAAAGAGGTTCAGTTCTAAGGAAAAATACATAGATAAGGTAAAATTAATAAATTAAAATAAGGTGGCTAATTTTTAAAGCCAAAGAGTTTGCTCTTTGAATAAATGACCAAAAAATTCAAAATACTGCTCTGACAAATCTAACTCGGGAGAAAAGAAGCATCGAGGGGAATAAAGTGTGCAGTTCCCCCCCAGAGCCCGCTGTGTGGGTGCCAGGGCCCCACTGCTGTGCCCGCTGCGTGGGCGCCTGGGCCCCACTGCTGTGCCCACTGTGTGGGCGCCAGGGCCCCACTGCTGTGCCCACTGTGTGGGCGCCAGGGCCCCACTGCTGTGCCCACTGTGTGGGCACCGGGCCCCACTGCTGTGCCCGCTGTGTGGGTGCCAGGGCCCCACTGCTGTGCCTGCTGTGTGGGTGCCAGGGCCCCACTGCTGTGCCCGCTGTGTGGGTGCCAGGACCCACTGCTGTGCCCACTGTGTGGGTACCAGGACCCACTGCTGTGCCTGCTGTGTGGGCGCCAGGGCCCCACTGCTGTGCCCGCTATGTGGGTACCAGGACCCACTGCTGTGCCCAGCGAGGCAGGGTCTCTTCACACTGCCAACAAGTCTCCACGTAACATTGAGCAGCTTCAAAAGCCAAACGCAAGCCTGTTTTCCAGAACACGCCCATTTTAGAACACAAAACAGAAATTACTGTGAAGCTCTTTTTTTTTTTTTAAATAAAGATGATTCCTGACTTTCATTGATATACTTTGCAACTGAGAAATCTCTTCGATCGCCAGTTATCATCACAGTGGAGCCCTCCAGAGTACCTTCCGCTAAGTGCCTTCTTCGGCCAGCTAAGACTCTGCCTTACTCTTCTCAGGGAGGATAGATTATGATGAATGATGGATCAGAGTGTTTCTTTTTTTTTTTTTTTTGCATAATGCACTTTTGATATTTACTAAAGAAGAGCCTCTCAGAAAAATGCAATCAAATCAAGCCACTCTCCAGCTGTGGAAAGGAAGCCCCTCTGATCCCAGGGATATACCATGCATTGCAAGTTAGCCCGAACAACGACACCCAGAAGCAAGTCAAAAGATGGGTCTTCTTCCTCCTCTCGCTTTTATTCACGTATATTGGCTTAAAATTAAAACGCAGTCCAACACTTACAGAGAAAAGAGCAAGCGTGAACACACGCGCCTGCGCACTGGGCGGGAAGCCCGGCAGCGCGGGGCTCCCCCGGCCGGCTCCGGGCTGTCTCTGGCGGCTTTCAGGCAGGGCGGTGAGTGGTCCCCGAGCACAAGTCCTGCATCGGTACCTTTCCCGCCCCTGGCCGGGACCCAGCCGCGCACCTCCGGGAGGAGAAGCCTGTGAGGCTCCCGTGGCTGGTGTGCTCTGCCCCGGGTGGGCCAGCTCCGGGCCGAAGGGAACACGCGAACACGGCCCAGGGCACGAGCGGAGACGCGCTCGGCTCAGGCAGCTCCAGAGGGGCAGAGGGACAGTCTGGAGCGAGAGCGTACCCGTCCGGGGCGCCCCAGGGCCACCCTCCCCAGACGCCCCACCCCCGTGGGAATGCTCTCGTGGCTGCATCCCCGTGGCAGTGGCCGCGACCTGATCCCCTCCCAAGAGCCCCCTGTGCGCACCCGAGGCTTTGGGGAGACATTTCAGATCTAAACTCCAGCCAGCTCTGAGTCATCTCAACACCAAACAAACCAGGTCCTCCATGCCGTTCTCTCTCAAAACAAAGTATCAGGACTCAGTCAAACTCGGGAGGGGTTAGGATTCTCCAAAGCCATGTCTTGACTACTCCATCTAATGAATACACGTCACCACCTCAGCCAGGAGGACAAAACGTAGCCTGTCATAACTGTTCTGTTCCCGACTCAGGGCCTGGTGGGGCTCAGTACTCCTGACCTCCTCAGCGCTGACAACTCTGTTTCCCTGTGAGAAGTGTGGCTTTCAGAAGTTCCCCAAACACTTCCATATTGGCGCATATAAGCTGTGTGCATCAGCACTGTGCGGCCATCACATCAGGGTGAGCTACACACGTACGCGTCACCCCATTTACTACCTCTTCTCAGTGAGAACATCCGAAACTCTGCTTTCCATATGTTTGGAAGTGCACAGTACACGCTCCACACCCATGTGCTGTGTAAGAGAACGCAGAACTCACTCGTCATGATTTTTCTGTCTCCCATCCTTTTCCTCTCCTCGTCTGCAGCCTTGGTAACTACTTTCTTCTCTCAGTTTCCACGAGGTCAGTTCTTCCAACTTATGTATAAGTGGCCCCAGGCAGTGCCTGCCCCTCTGAGTATGACCTCTCCGCACGGCACTGTGCTGCAAAGCCACCCACAAGGCTGCTCTTTACGGAGACGTCCCAGCCTGCGCTCCTCCTCAGCACCTCTGCACGTACCAACCCACTGTCCTCCAAGGACCTCGGACCTGTCTGCTCCCAGCCCCTCCCCACCTGACTCCACGGCTGTCTCTCCTGAGAAGAACCACGGCACTCAGATCCACCACGGTGCAGCCACAGATAGTGCACCGAGCTCCGCCTCTTCACCTCTCGTTCGACCCCTCTTCACCGACATAAGAACTTGTTCCAGCAAGATGGCGATGTTGGCTTTCGGAGAAGATTTAAAATATTACTCTGAAGGAAAAAGTGCCAGGGACCCCCACGCGGAAGCTGCTGTGGCCTCCATCTTGGCTCCTGCAGGCCCAGACTCTGGACTGGACACAGATGATCTCTCCCCCGCGGGCTTGTGCCTCGGCCGGAGACCGTGGTGAGAGGCAGGGCTCCTGCTCGCGAGTGTGCGAGGCGGGCCCAGGGAGCGGGCCCGACAGACGCTTAGAAAGAGCTTCTCGTCTCTACTGACCTCTCTACGCTTCCTCTTTGAAAAAGAGCACATTTTCAGCAGGTTTTTCCTCGCTGGGAGAGTATTTTCCTCATTGCTGTCCCTCCCTCCTCATCAAACGGTAAAGAGCTGCTTCTTCACTTAGGGGCGCATGAACTTTGCGGTGTAGCATGTTCCAAGCGTGCACGATGCCCTCGCGGCCTGTCCCGCACACAGAATCTGAGGCTTCAGTGTGTGAATTAATGCAAAATCTCTGGACTGTATACAGTGCATCCGGGGTCTCTGGCCACCTTGCTTCTAACGCGACGATGACAAAAGCCGCGTGTCAAACGTTACCAGCCAAAGACCCACGCAGGAGTCTCTGCAGAGAAGACGGGGCCGGTGGATTCCACGCCGCGCAGAGGGGCGTCCGGAAGGCTGCTGGCAGGCCGAGAGGAAAAGGTGTGTTGCTCAGTCCAAGATCCTGAGGAAGAGCACTGCGGATACGGGAGGGGGATGTGCTCGGTCCCGACTTGGGCGCTTTTGCTGAGGCTGGTTAGGAGAAGCAGAGCTCGACAAGGGTTAGTGCACGGGCTGGAAGTGATTTGGAAGCGAGACCTTCGCAGTCACACCCAGAGGCAGAGGAGGGGCCCAGGCTGCCGTCAGGCTCCCGCGGAGGACGCCGGGGAGCAGGAAGAAACTTCAAGGCCCTTCCTACTTTCCCCCAAACCCAGGTCACTTTGAAAGCACTGACTTGGAGGTAGCTCTGAGGAGCGATGAGCCCATAGATCGAGCCGACTCTCTGGCCCTGGGTTTTCTCCTCCTGAAGAACAGAATGAGGCCGCCCCGCGGGGCGAGCAGCAGGCACCATGGCCGTGCTGTGCAAATGTGTGGGAAACAGATGGCGTGTTCTATAACTTTTCACGCCGAACTTTCCAGAGTGGAGCTACTGTCTGGGTCGGCGTGGCAGCCCGGGAGTGAATGAGCCCCGAATAAGACGTGCTGCTCCTGCCCGGCGCCTGCTCATCGGGTCTGATAGAGTCCTCGGCAGGGACGGCGGGGACAGGGGCCTCCCGGCTGCACTGCGCCCAGCAGCACCTCGGCCGGCGCCGGCCTGGGAGCGCTGGAGGCCTCTGCATCCTGTTACTGTTAAAGCAATGCTGTTTTCAGTTCCATTTTTATAAACAAGAAGGCTCCTGGGATCTGGAAAGCCACGAATCTGCAGGAATGTGGAGATGGACAGATTTTTACTGAAAGGTGATTGGGAACGTTCCTCGATCCACCTACCGTCCATTAGAGGAGTTTGTGGGCATCACATAAGGAGAAAGTCAGATCAGTGCGTTTCCTTCTCAGATTCTACTTGGAGCGGGACCTTCGGGCGTCACGAGGCCTCTGGCGCGTCAAGTACAGCCCGTCCCATCTTCTTGCAACGCACCCCCTTCCGCAGAGACCCAGCGCGGCATGTGCCCCTCAGCTGCCAAGGAGCCGCAGGGCAGGACACCGGCCCTTGGCCTGGGAAAGGGTCTGTGTGACAAGGATACATTGTTTCTGGAAGCTCGGCTCCTGGCGGACACACGCAGGCCCCTCGGGGTGTATCTCCAGGCCTGCCCTGGGCGTGACGCAGGTCCCGAGGGCAGCCGTCCATCTCGCAGGGCCTCTGCTCCTGCACCTGACACCGGACTGCTCTCCGCTCCTGGACGGGCGGCGGCTCGGAGTGCCATCCGACTGGCAGGCGCTCACGCTGCGGTGTGACCCTGGCACACTCGGCCGGAAGACTGAGTCTGGAAACACCGAGAGGCACGCATGGCCTCCTCCCGAGACTGGCGCCCTGAGTGTCGTTCCTGGACGTCCTGCGGGCGGCCGCGGGCGGCCTGAGAGGGCAGAGCTGTGACGCAGTGGAGACGCGAGGAGCCGGAGAGGCAGCATCAGCACCGATTTAGGGTGATAACCCTATTTTAGCAAATACAGTCTATTCAAATGATTAATTTTTCTGTTGAAATGAGACTGCGTAGGGTTGTGACTAAAGGGGGACGCACCGTCCCCGGGGAAGGGCGCGATCCTGGTTCACCCGCCTCTGCCCGGGCTCCCCGGCCCCCGGCTCCCCGCAGCCCCGCGCGCAGAGGCTCTGGGGTTTCAGCCCGGGCGCAGACGCGGGCCAGCGTGTGTCCCCCGAGGGCTCTCTGCTCGGAGCCGCCGGCGCCGCCAGACCGTGTCACTGCAGGGGCCGGGAAGCCCCGCAGCTGTCTGGAAGCCCCCCCCCCCCCGTGCCTTCCCTGGGGCTCCTCAGCAGGCGCCCCGTGTGCCGGGTCACCGCGCACCGGTGCTGCGTCTGCACTCGCGGCGTCTTCCCCAGGGCGGAGACGGCAGCAAGGCTGGAAGACGGGCGCTGGGCGCTGGGCGCTGGGGGCCGCGCCTCAGCGCGCCCAGACGTTGCTCGCGGGGCCAGGCCTCGACTGACCCGGGGCCCCGCAGAGAGCTGACCAAGGGGGCAAAGCGACTCGTCACAGCTAGTTTTTCGCAACCGCTATAATTTGACACAAATGAATTAAATAACTGATTTTGAGAAAAGTGTCCAAATAACTCCACGCTAATTCAGAGGCTGAGGACGCCGGCTGTATAACCACACGCGAAGACAGGCAGGGCAGGCGCGCTCTCGGTGCTCCCTCTGCCGGCCCCGACCATTTGCTCCCGACGCGCAGCCAGACCAGCTTCCCCGGCCTGAGCATCCAGCTTCCTCCGCACAGGGATCGTGACTTGGGCCGCCATCGGCTCGTTCGCTCAGAAGACGACCAACAGGTGACGGAACGCGCAGGCCTCCTCTTCCGCCAGAACAAAACCAAACAGAAAACCTGCAGGTCCCGCTGTCCCGAGCGGAGCTGCTTCTACCCGCCTCCTTCCTCCTCCTCCGCCGGGCAAACAGAGCAGGCGCGGCTGAAAGCTGAGCTCAGCCGCGAACCCCTGACTCCAGTCCCGCCTCACCAGGCAGCGGTGGCCGGCCCTGGGCACGCTCCCGTGCCCAGATCTGCAGCCTGGCAAGAAAGGACTCCAGGAGCTCGTCGGGAGCGTGAAGCAGCTACGACACGGCGGGAGCGTCTGTGGAAAGCCCAGCCCACAGCACTCCCTCCACAGACCCCAGCTCTGGGCTCGCTGATCTTGTCAGGTAGCGCTGGCCACTTCTCACTAAAACTATCCCTATTTTTGGTACCTGCCCTGGGCTGTGAGCTCAGACACTGAGGACCGCTGTTTGGCTTCTCATTCATACCCAGCATCTTATTTCCATCTGACACAGAGGAGACATTTGGTTGCTCTTTAACTGCAATTGTGAGAAACCCAGCTAAGTGACTCTCACTGCGTCGGGTCACCATTCCTCTCCCGAGACACACCAAGGGCCTCGGTTTATATCTGGTACCTCCAGATATAACCGCCACGGATCTGAGCAAAGTCTGGGCCTGTTATACTGTTGACACCGTTGAAATGCGATTCCCTGAAAGTGATTCGGTAACGTAATAACAGCTAGGAGAATGTTTCAAGTTTCAGAGATGCATTAACATGATGTAAAGGAATAAAGACACAGTTCGATGCTACAACTAAATAAACAGAGAAGAGTGTCAACAGAGTTCCAGAAATGAAAAACTTAACAAAATACTGCGTATGGTGTAATATCATTCAATTTGTAATGATCAGAATAATTTGAAAAAATTTGATAAAATCTTTTTCAGACATACACAGATCAGGTTTAATCAACAAGCTTTTGCTTAAAGGATGCTAAGTACGTCATGCTCAGATGGTTTTCCCAGAAGATCACCAAGTTCTGCAAATCCTCTCCGCCTCACAGAGCGTTCCTTCTCCTCATGAAAGAAGGAACAGAAGGAAGACAGAAAGGAAAGGGTGAGAATGAAAAAGAAAAAGAGGTTGAAAGAGAGGGCAAAAGTGAAAGAAAAAAGAATGAGAAAGAAAGAAAAGAAAGAGAAAGAAAGAAAGAAAGAAAGAAAGAAAGAAAGAAAGAAAGAAAGAAAGAAAGAAAGAAAGAAAGAAAGAAAGAAAGAAAGGAAGGGGGTTGACAGGAAAAAGAAGCACCTGCCAGCGCCTAGCTTATAAAGATAGACGGACGGACACACACATGAAAGGCTTTGGGAAATTTCTCACAAAATTTTTCACAGGACTTTGCCTGCACACGTGCTGCAGGAAAATGAAGGACCACTCCGGAAAGGAGGAGAAGGCGCCCCGAGGTGCAGCCCGCAGCGCGGCGGAGAGCGGACAGACAGGAGCCGGGAAAGGCCGGGCCGGCCCGTCGGGAGCAAGGCGCCCTCGGAGACGCTCGCCGCGGGGTCTCGCTGAGACGGTGCTGCGTTTTTACAGGCGAATGGAGGGAGGCCACGGGGAGAAAAGCGATTCAAGTCCTTGTTCTCAAGCTCTGCCGTGACTTTTACTTAGTTAACAAGATAAATGAGCTTTATTGATTTTACCCTCTAGATGACCCTGGTAAAAGCATGAAAAATTTAACCTTAAGGTCTAAAGCACAAAAGTAAGTACAGGTGAACGGGAACCAGTACAGGACACGAGTTAATTCTCACTTAGACCCATGTCCCGTGTCCTACACTGGTACAAATTCTCCAGTGTTGAGTGTGATTGTGAGCTGTATATAACATGTACCAATAAAAAATTCAATTAAAAAAAAAAGTACAGGTGAAGGTATTAAAAGGGTTGGTGTAAGCGGAGAGAAGTATGAGCTGTGGGCTTCTCAGGCACCAGCGGCCCGGCAGGAGCTGTCAGCAAGAGAATAAACAACGAGCAGAAATTCACAGATAGAGAAACACAAAGTTTACAGAAAGTGTAAAAACTTGCGCTGTAAGTCCACAAGAATAATGAAAGATGTCTCAAATTACTGTATAGTGATGGATAAAATCTTCCTCTGGAAATCAATAATGATTAATTTTAGTTCATCAATTAATGACTATACTTGTTTTAAAATATAGCTAAGTACAGATGAAATACAGATGCTTTCATATATTTATTTCTTCAACATATAATTGGGAACTTGTCAAAATATGGCATATTTGTTAAAATATGCCAATATTATGACCCTACACTAATATTATACATCCTGATGTTGACCATGAAAATATAATACGTTTAGTTGCAAACACGCGGGGGAAGGAACAGTGCAGAAGACGGACGCGCAGACAGACGGCGAGAGAGGCGGGCACACAGGCGCGGCAGCCGTGAGCCAGAGAGGAGAGCTGGTCGGAGCAGGTCACCGAGGTCGTGCTAAGCCACACTGCAAACTCGGCTCCTCGGAAGCTCGGGGCCTGGGGCCCTAGAACGCGCTCTCTGTGCGTTTCCCGACGGTCACGGAAGCGCGAGCTTGCGGACTCTTCGCCTCCCGCCCCTCCTCCCCAGCCTGCTCCGCTGACTCCCCTCCCAGGGAGGAGCTCGGCCTCTGTGCCGTCCCTTCCACAGGCCTCGTCCGCCAAGCAGCCAGCGACCCTGAGCTGAAAGTCCTGAAGCCAGAGCCAAGTGAGAGCTCTCCCCCGCACGGGGAGCCTGCCCGTGTCCTATCCCAGCAACAAGACGCTGGGGAATACCGGTCTCTTGCGGTTTCAGTTTTTACGAAGCACTTTTGATTGAGGAAAGATAAAATTCAAAAATAACTCCTGTTTTTGCTAAGGTATATCTTTACGCAGACAACAGTCCCAGACAACTAACATTCATTAACACTAACCACGGGCTAGAAGGGAGTTGATCTCTACAAGGACGCAGACGCCAAGCCGCACACTGCCGAGCCTGCCTTGAGTTATCTGTTCATCAGCTGTACAGAGGGCCCAGGTCAAAAAGGAAATGATAGAGTGAAAAAGGCCAGGACAGCAGCCCGGACAGCACCCCTGCTGGTGAGCAGTGACGCTCTCACGCCTCAGTCCTAGCGTGACATGGAGGCATAAAATCAGTCCTGTCAGAAAGCCAGCTGCACATACCAGCCTCAGGGAAGGAAACAGAATTAACCCATAATTACGTGGATCTCCAGTGCCAGCCACGGTATTTATTTAGTAAGCGAGGAGAGCAGAGGAATGTACCAGTCAGGGACAGGCTTGCGTATGCTGCAGCAACGTGGAAGCCCACGATTTCGGCAATTTACAACAAAAGCCGATTTCACACCCATTCCAAACGTACCTTACAGTTGAGCAGGGTGGTCTTGGCTCACAGAAGCCTCCCAAGATCTTACTCTCCGAAAAAACTCATTCTCAATCATTACAAGCCATTCAATCTGAAAAAAAAAGGGCTAATTGAAGAGTCTTGCACAGGGCAATAAAGGACACACATTGCTCATGCTCATCTCCTTGGCCAGCGGGAAGTCAGGGCGCCACCCAGCGACGAGACCGCAAGAGGCAGCGCTACTGGCACGGAGGACTGCGGAACGGCCCTCAGGAGCAGCAAGGCAGATTAAGGGGCGTTACAACCGGTTATAGTCAATCTCAGAGAGACATTTATGCTAGCCCGGATGTGTTCTAGGGGTAACTTTATGTTCATTAGGCCAAATCTTTATTCCACTGTATCAAGTACTTATTCTAGCTAGCTAACCCAATATGAAACACTACCCTCTATATGGCAAGAGTCTGATCAGCCAAGAATTCATAATAAATTAAATTACTTACTTATAATTAGTAAAAACATTAAATTAAATCAATAGGACTTAATAAGATTCCAAAGCCAAGAGAGATTTGTCCTCATTAGCCAAGAATATTTTTATTTATTCCAGTCCCCCTGAAGCTTTGATAGTCAGGGGTAATGGAACAGATGTGCTGATCTTTTTTGTTGAATGCTAATTTCAAGAAGACTTGAGATAAGAGATATGTGATGAGAGTCATCTCACAAAGGAAAAAGTCAAAATATCGTGAAAGGACTTCCGTCTGCAGAGAGAGCTGACTTTTCCATGGCAAGGTTGGGCTTCACTTGATGAGGCACGGCGGGAACCATGTCCGTTCTGTCCCTGCCTCTGCGCCTCGTTTTCCTGAGCCCAGATCAGGACAGCAGATGACTGCAGATATTTAAGCCACTATTTGAACTGAAACTGAGTCCCCCACAAACTGCCCGTCCGCCAGTCCCCAGCACACGGGCTCCGGAAGAGATGACCAAACAGAGGGCTCTACACAGATAAAAGGAACCCGCCCGAGCCTTCTGGAAGAAAGGTCAAGGATTTAAAAGGGTAACGCCTAATCTCTTCTTATACATGCTCTTTAAGAAGCAAGCATTTCTTAGTTATGTTTCCATGTTTGTCTTGTAGTCACTTTATTTTATACTAAAAATGAAAGGAACTATGCATTAGAATACATTTTAATTCATGTTTTTAGAATTATGCTTCACATCTTACACTGTTTTCTACATGAGTAACCCCACACTTGTGATGTGAAAGTGGTTCTGTATGGAGTTGCTTGTTAAGCAGGTTATAAATATCTCCTATCAGTGAAAACAATAAATGCCAAGAGCACTGAAACAGATTGATGAGGCCATCAGCATTAATCTATTAAAGATTCCAAAAATAAACGTATTAATGCTGTCAGTGCCTATTTCTTCACTTTCATTACAATTCACAAAATTATAAAAGTTCCACAATGAGACTAACATTTTAAGGTTATACAATTTAATTTATAATAGTATTAAATTATTTTATAAGGGTACTCACAGAGCACCTTAGTATATATTTATTTATGTTCCATAAATGCTATGGAAAATTCTTTCCACTTTTTGATATAATACCACAATCCCCTTGGAATATGATTTGCATTTTTAGATTTGAAAGGAAAGCTGGGATAGCAACTGAGCAATACGCTATAATAAAGCTATTATGAGATAAGCATTT
>PVIC010016943.1:0-33317 GCA_004025085.1 Thryonomys swinderianus
GAAGGAAGGAAGGAAGGAAGGAAGGAAGGAAGGAAGGAAGGAAGGAAGGAAGGAAGGAAGGAAGGAAGGAAGGAAGGAAGGAAGGAAGGAAGGAAGGAAAGGAAGGAAGGAAGAAAGGAAGGAAAAGAAAGAAAGAAAAGAAAGAAATGACATTTTTAGAAAAGACATATCTGAAATTCTTCAGGACATTGGAATAGGCAGTGATTTGGGTTTTTTTATAAGACCCCAAAGTACAAGAAACAAAAGCAAAAACAGACAAACAAGATTGCATCCTAAATGCATCAGTATAGCAAAGAAATCCATCAAAAAAGTGAGATATAATCTATAGAGTGGGAGGAAATATTTGCAAACTATCTGTCAAGGAGTTAAACTCCAGATTAATATACATAAAGAACTCAAATGAATAACTCAACAGCAAAAAGTAATAATAACTGATAAAAGTGTGCATTATGCCCAGCTGGCTACTTCTCTAAAGAAGACACACAGACAACAGACAGATAGGCAGACACACATCCGTCACACTAGCCATTGGGAAAACGCAGGTCAAAACCATAACGCACTGTCATCTCCTTCCAGTGTGAATGCATGTTATAAGATGGCCAAAAACTAACGAGGCTGGTGACATGATGGAGAAAAGGGAACCTTGCACACTGTCGGTGGCAACTTAAATTAGTACACCCATTACAGAAAACAGTACAGAAGGCCCTGTAACACGAGAAGCAGGAATGCTATATGATTCAGCCAGCCCATTCATGGATGTATATGCAAGGAAAATGCAGTCAGTACGCTAGCAAGCCAGCTAATTCCCACGTTCACTGTGCAACAGCCAAGAAATACAAGCAATTTAAGTGACCAACGACTGATGAGCAGTTACAAAAATGTGGAATACACAGTGGAATACTATTCAGCTGTGAAAATAAAATCCTGTCATCTGCAGCAACACAGGTGAAGTAGGGGTTATTTTGTTAAGTGAAACAAGACAGGTACAGAAAGTCAAATGCTGCATTGACTCACTCAAGTTGACTTACACAAGCTGAGACATGGCTGGCAGAGGCTGAAGACAGCAGGAGTGAGAGGTGGGGAAAGTTTCACGAGTGGCTACTAAGTGATACTGAAGTAGGAGGACAAATACACATAATTATAATGTACTGAATAAAAAAACAGAAAAAAGTATATGCATGCTTCTGCCACAAAGAAATGATGAATGTTTGAGAAGGTCAACCTTTGTTGATTTGAACATAACAAAATTAAAACTTGGCCTGAAATATCAGATGGTAGTGCCTAAAAATATATAATTTTTATGTGGGAATTAAAAGTTAATAAATCATACAAAGGAAAGTGTAAAAAACTATTAAAGGGTACCAAAAATGGTACAAAAGCAAATATTTCAGCAATATACTGTGATTTTTTTTACTGTAGATATCTTGCATATATACTGAGAATTGTTTCCATATGTACTTCTCCTATTTTTGAAGCTGTTTTACCTGCAATTATTAAATGAGAATTTCAGTTACTTGCTCTTATGTAACAATATGATAAATGTTTGAAACTTGTATCTTAGAACCTTCCTAACGTCATTCGATTCAGGTAGATTCTTGCAAATTCCCTAAAATTTTCTATAAACAATTAAGGCTAATGTAAATAAAGATCTTTTTTCTTATGTTGAACTAAAAGAGTGAACTGACATTCTTACTTTGATACTGATTCTTCAGATGGGACACTGAATTCATCATTAAGAATTGTGGTAATTTTCTACATTTTGTCATTAATTGCATTTTTCCGAAGATGCCCTTTACCAGGTGGAGAAAATTTCCTTCTATTCCTACATTACTGACAGTTTTTATTGTGAATGGAAGGTAAATTTTGTGAAATAATGTCCTGGTATCTTTTGCTGTTCCTTTTTAAGTCTTTAAATCCAGCAAATGACAATGACAAGTTTTGGAATGCTAAATGGACCTTGCATCCCAGGATAACCTTCTGTTGATAAATGACAAATTATCATGAGTCCAGTTTTCTAAAATTTTGTTAATAATATCTGTGTCTATGTTTATGAAGGATGCTTCTTTGTTGTTTTTAGTCATTACAATGCCTTTGGTTTTGCTATGAACATTACCTGGACTCATAAAATTGAGGTGTGCTCTCTTTGCACCAATTATCTAGATTTCTTTTGGAGAATTCTTTTTACATTTTTTAAAATTTACTTTTAGGGCCGGAGATGTAGCTCAGTGTTTCCAGTGCCTGCCTGATAAACACAAGGAACCTGGTTCGATCTCCAGTAACCACATACAAAAATACCAGGCGTGGTGACTCATGACTACCAGCAGTCAGTACCACACACCACAGTGCTGGGTGTGGTGGCTCACGCCTGTCATCGGAGGGAGGCAGAGGAGTCATCATGGGAGTCATCATGGGAGGCAGAGGCAGGAGGATTGCTGAGTTCAGGCCTTGTCTAGGCTACATAGGCCTTACCTAGGGCCAGCCTGAACTACAAAGTGAGACCCTGTCTCAAAAAAAGTGGTTTTTTAAAAATTATTATTTTTAGGCAAAGTCTCCTTATGTAGTTCAGGCTGCCCTTGAACTCACTATGTAGCATAGGAGGGCTCTGAACTCACAGCAGTCCTTCTGCCCCAGTCTCCTGAGCGTTGGGATCACAGGTGTGCTCCACTGTTCCTGGCTGCAGAATTATTAACACTTTTTCCTTTACTGATTTCAAAGTTCAGCAGCTTTTATAGAGTGGGAAATTTCCATAGGAAATTTGGTGTGGGAATGTAATGAGGGGAAGGGGTAAATACGATTCAGAAAGAAAATAAAAGAGTATGTGTAAAGGGGGTGGGGAGGTGTGGGTGGGTAGGGATGTGGGTAAAAATGAGAATTAACTTGTGTCGTATATTGGTACAAATACCCCAATGTTATGTGTGACTGTGAGATGTATATAAATTGTACCAATAAAGAATTCAATTAAAAATAATAGAAGAGAGGAGATTTTTTAAAAAATATTTCTTATAAAAATGCAAATAAGGCTCTTCAGTTTTCTTATTTGTCTCTAAATGTTTTATTAGTGCATGTGTGGAGTACTAAAGACGCCGTTTATCGGGGCATCGGTACCTGCACCGACGCAGCTTCATGCTTTCCCCTCACCCTCCCACTAGCAAACTTTCCATTTGTTCTTCAGTGACTCATAGTAGATCATGTCTTCCAAGAAATTTGCTTATTGAATTTTTCAATGTCTAATTTCTGGTAAAATATTTAGCATAAAATATTCCTATACTCTTTCCCTTACTATCACTTATTATACTCTCTAGTGATGTACTTTATCATTTCAGGTGCTCATGAGTCTGTGTTTTTTCTTCTCGATACTTTTAGCTCCATGTTTTCTGATTTTATTAATCTGTAAAAAGTACATTTTGTCTTTATTGATTTCATCTATTGTTTTGCTTTCTATTCTATTGATTTCACTGTTATATACTATTTAATAATTGTTAAAAGTATCTAATTATACAAATATATAATTATAGAAAACTTATTTGTAAAAGCTTATTATATGTCATAATGTGTCACATGTCAATTATATAAACAATATATTATAACACAGCATTGAAATATTGCTTATTTAATAATACTTAAGATTTAACTCATTTTTTTTTTTTTTTTTTTTTGAGACAGGGTCTCGCTTTGTAGTGCAGGCTGGCTCTGAGCTCACTATGTAGCCCAGGCAAGCCTCGAACTCAGCAATCCTCCTGCCTCTACCTCCCGAGTGCTGGGATGACAGGCGTGAGCCATCACACCCGGCAATTATTTGGTCTTTTTAAAAAATTTATTAGTGCAAGTTTGCAGTTCATGCAGTTTACAATTTTGAACATGTTTAATGTTTTCCTACTTATTGAAAGGCTTTGGGCATTGATTTCAAGTTTGTCTTTTCTAATAAAACCATTAGCATCATCAGATTTCCTTTTGGGGATGCTTTATAACATGCTTTATATTTCACTTGGTGGAAATGCTTTATTCTTTTGATTTCTGCTTTCACTCATGAGTTAATTAGAAGTGTGTTATTTAGCTTCCAAGCATTTAGACACCATCCAGGTGTATTTTTATTGTTTATTTCTAATTTACACTTCAACCTGAGAACATACTTTGCACACTGTGAATTCTTCTCATTTTTTCCCTTTATTGAGTTTACTAGTACATAAACAATCTATTTTTGCAAATGTTCCAGACATACTTAAAAAGAATGTGTATTCTACTGTTTTTGAACATTCTGTAAGTCCCAGTTAGATGAAGCTGATTGATGATGTGGTTTGATTTTCTGCTGCCGCTACTTATTTTCTATCTACTTGTTGCAATAGTTCTTGAGAAGGTAACATTAAAATCTGTCAAAATAGTCATATCTTTTATTTCCTTTCAGTTCATAGTCTTAATTTGTTTGCAAATTCTGATATTACCTACCTAAATACTTTAGGTTTTACATTATCATTGATGAACTGACACTTTATTATAATGAAATGACATTCTTTACTCCTAGTAATACTCTTCTATCTACATTTTCTGATATAAAAATAGCTCTTTCAACTTTCTTTTGATTAGTGCTGGCACGGTGCATCTTTTCCCATTATTTTACTTTTAACCTACTTATGGCCTTATCTTCAAAGTGTATTTCTCTTGGGGAGTAATTTTAGGTCCTGTTTTCTCTTTGATCCAATCTGGCTAAATCTGTCTTTTAAAACGGATATTCAGATGTGTGTCCATCTTCTGATGCTTGAGATAAAGCACCTTCAAAGGAGGAATGATTGATTTGGGCTCACAGATTTGGAGGTTTCAATCCATGGTGGGCTCATCCAGTTGCTTTTGGGCCTTTGGTGGGCAAAATCATGATGGCAGGACACTGAGTGGAGCAAAGCCCTCACTTCATGGTAGGCCAAGAAGCAGAAAAAGAGGAAGGGCTAAGGTTCCCCAGCCTCTTTGGAAGCCACACCCCACAATCCAACTTCCTTCCATTAGGCCTCACCTCCTAAAGGTGTTTCTAACCCCCCAATAGTGTCACAAGTTGGGGACCAAGCCTTCCACACGTGAGCGCATGAGGGACATTTCAGATTCAAATTCAAACTATCATAAAATTATTTATACTCGATATGATGTTCGCAATAGTTTAGTTCAAATCTACACCTTTGCTATTTTTGATTCATCTATATTTTGTTACTTTTTACCTCACTTTCTGCCTCCCCTTGGGCTGAATATTTGTAGTATTCAAATTTAGATATTATGTTGCTTTATTAGCTGTAGTTTTCTTTAAATTCCATCCTTTATATCCTTCTACCTACAAGTAATACATCACTTCATGGGTAGTTTCTAACCTTGTATTTACACTTCATCTTCTGTGTAATATTGTTGACAGAAATTTTCTTCATATAACTAGTACAAGCCACACAATGCCTTGTTATTACTTTTGCTATAAGTAGTCATTTGTCAGTGAAAGATATTTAGAAAACAAGAAACTATTTTATATTTACCCACACATTTTCTATTGTTCTTTCCTTCAGTAGATCAAGATTTTTATCTGACATTATTTACAGATTCCATTAGTAATTTTTCAGTGCAGATATGCTGGTAATAAGTTTTTCAGTGCATGTGTATTTGGAAAAGTGTTTTTTGCCCTTGTGTTTAAATATGTTTTTTCAGATTATAGAATTACATACTTTCCCATTAAGTTCTTTAAACTGTTTTTCCACTACCTTCTGCAAAGAAGTCTGCTATTCATTCATTTATTTATCTATTTATTTATTTACTTACTTATTTGTCAGTTTGTTTTTTGAGGCGGGATGTCGCTTTGTAGTTCAGGCTGGCCCTGAGCTCACTATGGAGCCCAGGCAAGCTCGAACTCAGCAAACCTCCTGCCTCTGCCTCCTGAGTGCTGGGATGACAGGCGTGAGCACCAGCCCTGGTAGAAGTTTGCTATTCTTTTAAAGATTTTCCTCTGTGTATAATGTTGTATCTTACTCTATTTCCATTTAAGGTTTTCTCTTTATCACTAGTTCCAAACAATAAGCTCATTCCCCTCGGTGAAATGAAATTTTCTTCATATTTATTGTCCTCAGAGTTTGCTCAGCTTCTCTTGAGAAGATTATAATTTTCATCAAATTCAGAATAATTTGACCAGTTTTTCCATAAAAATATTTTATGGCCCCCTTTAGATAATCCAACTAAACTATCAGGCTACTTGAGGCTATCCCACAATGCACCAATGACCTGCTCTGTTTGTTTCATCTTTAACATCATTAATCTATTCTTCTTCAAGTGCAATCTTCCTTTCATGTATTTTCTTCTTATATATTGTAATTCTACATCTGGAGGCCTGTTTTCTCAGTTTACATGCTGACTCTATATGCAACATCCCTATGCTTTCTTCTACCATTTGAATATTTTCAATGTAGACATAAAAACTTTTAATATACCCATTTAGTAATTATTTTATGTATCACTTATACATCTACTTCTGTTGCTCAGTTGCTCTGTCTTTGAGTCATATTTTCTCGCTTTGTATGCTTCATAATTTTTGACTGAATAGTGGCCATTGTAAATTTTACTTTACTGAATTCCAGGTGTTTCTGTGTGGATATAAATATTCTTGATATTTATTCTGGTATCACTTTACATTACTTGGAAACACTTTTATTCTTCTGGGGTTTGATTTTTAATCTTTGGCATATGGAATCAGAGTAGTCTTTAATCTTGGGATGATTTGCCACACCTCTGTGGCCCTGGATTTGCCTTCTAAGAGCCCTAACTCATGCTCAGTGTGTTACAAGGTTTTCCACTGTGGTCAGCAAAAATAAAAAATATTTTCCAACCCTCCAGTTCCACACAGGCTCCCTGTGGTCTCTCGTCTCAGCCCTGGACTGCTCCCCTGTACACATGACAGGACAACTTCTTACCTGAAAACGTGAGAAGAACCTGGAGAGAGCTTTGATCTCTACACCTTCCTCTTCCCTCCTTCTCCTCCTTCCTCTCTGTCTCTAGATCTCTATCTGTCTTCCACAAAATCCTATCTTTTTCTCTGTCCTAAAATTGAAGCCACCGCCTGACCTCTCCAGTTTCTGTATTCTTTTGAGTCTTTCTCATTAATTCAATTGAGTAAGTCCACTAGGCATTATTTGGGTTCCCTCCTCTTGCATCATGGCCTGAAAATTCTCTGCAGAAAGTAAGAATCTGCAATTCTAAGTCGCTTCCTTTCTTTTAAGGGTTTTTATCTTGTGCTCTTTGTTTCATTTTTGAAAAAAATATTACAGAATATTTATTCATTTCATGGTTTTTCTTTTATATAAAAAATCTGACGGGTTGGAGGGTTAGCTCAGTGGTTTCGGCGCCTGCTTCGCAGGCGAAAGGTCCTGAGTTTAATCCCCCGGTTACCACATATAATGCTGGGCATGGAGACACGCCCACCAACCCCCGCATACCACAATGCCGGACGTGGTGGCTCACACCTGTCATCCCAGCACTTGGGAGGCAGAGACAGGAGGATTGCTGAGTTCGCGGCGGCTTGCCTGGGCACCATAGTGAGCTCAGGGCCAGCCTGAACTACAAAGCGAGACCCTGTCTCAAAAAGCAAAAAAAAAAAAAAAAAAAAAAATCTGACCCTTATTAGCTCATGTAATCTAGAAACAAAAGTATCCACTCATATTTTCCACAGGCATTGAACTCTGCATAGCTACATTGGAACTGATTTCCACATACTGTTTCTTCCCTCACTGTACCAAACTCAATTCCAGAAGTAACCAAACAACACAGCACTGTTTCTCCTCCAGTGTTTCCTTATGTTAGAAATTATTGCTGTCTTTGAAATCACAGTGTAAACTGAAATAAATCATGCACTCAAGGTTAAATATTGCATAGGTGAATCTCTCATATGTGAATCCCAAAAATATAAATAAACAGCACAATAAAAGACAGGTAACAGGAAAATACTGCATTGGGCTGGAATTAGTAGTAACAACACACAATACGTATACATATACAGGAATATGTACAAATGTGTGTGAACAACATATGCGTGTGTATGTATGTGTTTGCTATTTCCCAAGTTCTGTCCACTAAGAGGTCACTAACTTTATAGTAATGACAACACCTAATGTGCAGAAGTTCTACTCCAAACAAACTCCTGAAGATAGATTCCATTTCTTGGGAAAATGGCTGATTGCAAGGCTGAAGCAGGGTTAGGACATATATTAAAAGTGTGTTCAAAAAAATGAGGCAAATATATCAAAAGGAAACAGAAGCCAAATTGAACAGGCTCCACTGTGCAAATATGGGGAAAACAGGAGTATGAAAGTGAATAATGATATTAATGTTTTATAATCCATTCAATAAAATAGAACTGCATTTATACTGACAATTGACTAATTAAAGTGAAAGATTATTGCTTACAACAGAATGCCGTCTAATAAACATAGAGGAATAATAGACTTAGAAAATCATTAATTTTATAGGTATAATTGTTATTCATGCAAGAATAACCAACAGTTGCTAAAAATATTGAGTACAAATTGGAAGAAGAGAATAGTCTCAGAGCATATCTCCACTAATTAATTTTTAATTATAAGTTTAAAATAGTAGTCTAGAGTGGATAACCTGATGGATATCAAAATTCACATTACTAATCATAAAGAAAATAGGCATACTCTGAGAAAAAATATTAACTCCTGGGAATTTAGTTAAAAAATGAATGAGGAAGATCTGACTGACATATGAAACAAAAGAATGTATTGATTTCATTTTTGTCATATTGCCAATGGTATGGAACCAAGACTAACTAAATTTTCACCTCGCCTATTCTCTGCTCATCTTTGGAGTACTCAGCTGACAGCCTCAGGGTCTTGAACCATCCTGGGCCCCACATGCCATCCAGGCAGAGATTTGTTATTAGACATCGGTTTGTTTACACTTTGATACATAATAATCCACACACATTTGCCTGAGTAAAATCCAGAATGTACCAAAGTAACACAAGGGAGATTAGAGGCTAAACTGAAGGACTCAAACTAATTTCTAATGCTACAGAGGACAGAAATCGAGCTGTATACTAACCTGGCTCAGCAGACTATTGAAGACAGAATATGATGAATTTTAGCTGAGCACAGCCAAGAAGATTTTTATAAGTTTTATTTTTGTTAGTACATGCTTACAGTGCATAATAATTACACTCATTGTGTGGGATTGGTACCTGCATGTAACACATCTTAATTCATTTTAAGTCCCTTTCCACTCTTATCCCCTTTTTTCCGTTTCTCTACCTTCTGATCCCTTTTTCATTTGTCATTTCCTAATATCTCTTTTATTCTGCTCTTTGATTTATATTTTGGGTTTCCCAAAAAGAGAATCTTCAAAGAATCACTGACCTCCAAGCCCAGGTCGTAGCCGATTGTCATAGCCATCCAGAAGGCGATCCAAAATTCGGGTGAAGATTGTGATGTTGTCAGTGCTATCTTCAGGAATATTTGGATGTTTAGGAGACAAACTGGGGTGATGCAAGAGAAAGAAAGGAAAAAATATTTCATAATAGAAAGGAATTATATGTCTCAACATGAAGATTTCAATCAATAGGCCAGAGCAACTAAACAGCCTTATATCACAACCAAAATAGCAAGCAGTTCCTATGTGTCACAATGACTTTGTAGAAAGTCAATCATAGGTAGTATTTGATTTCTTACTCCAGCATTAGTATGAGGTTTGCCAAACGTGTTCCAGCTATATTTCAACTTAAGATAGACACAAACAGAAACCCTGGAACAGAATGTTGCTGGGAACAGTACCTGGCATACAGTTGATCCATCACATTTTGTCACATGGATGAACAGGACTTAAAAAAGAGAACTTTACACTGAAACTTACCTTCATTTAACTCAGAGAAACACATGTTCATAAAAAGCAGAATTCAATACATGCACAAACTGGACTGAAGTCTATCCCATTCCTCACCTTATAGAGATGAGGCCATGAAGCCATGGTAAACCATCAAGCATCAACACTACCAGAACTCCTTTTCTAGTGCTTCCCAGATGCTGTGTGCGTTCTGCATGTCCTTTTGCTACCCATATACTTTACTAAACACATAATCAAGCTGAGATACTATGACTCATAAATTTAACTTTTTTGTGTATGGGAAATTGAACTCAGGACCTTGCACTGTCAAGGCAGGCACCAGAATCACTGAACTAAATTCTAAGCCTATAATTTAACTTTTTGAAGAGGAGTTTGGTGTCACTAGACAGGACAATAGATGTTTTTTAAGTCTCTGAATAGTGCAAGGGGGAGAGAGACAAGGTGAGGCAAATGGCTGTCCCTGAGGGTAAAGAAGTATGGTATGAAACCAAGAAACAGACCAAGAAATAAGATCTAGAAACCCTGGGTCTTACTGCACCCTGTGTTTCTTATTTGATGTCAACTGTTGAGCAAGTTACAATGGTATGTGTCTGTGAGTCTCAGATTTCCCTACTCTTAACTTGGACCTAACAAGGTTGATTTTAATAAATGTATAATTACTACTAGCATCTAGCTAATAACTAAGGCTGTACAGACACCAGTTAAGAAGACATAAGTGAAAGTCAATATACCGACATTTATCTCTAGCAGTAAGCAAGGTTCCTCCTCTAAAAAGACCCTGAGGAAGATGCATGGAACAGTAGAAATATCTGAGTTGAATAGTTCTCACCCTTAACTGTCATTCTCTATATGAAAACAGAGCAAAAGTCATTTTGAGTAAGTTCTTTAATGCACAAACATAATTTAATTAATTTAATCATTCAATGCATTTAATCAAATACTATGACTATTACTATGCTAAATGTTGTGATAGGGTAGAAAACAGACTAAAGAAAGACAAAGCAAGAAACCCTTCACTCACTTAATTTACAGAATAGTTGAGATGATTATAAACCTCACATAGAAAGAAATTAAAGATAATAAAGATAGGCATTTGGGTTTATTAGTTATGTGGCCTTAGGGAAGCCATAAAACACCTCTAACAATTACTTTAGCAATTAAAATAATCCAACAGATTTTTACAATAAAGAATATAATGTACTGAAACTGTCAGGATTCATGTATTATGCCTAAAAGTATTCAAAGATTGTTTTATTATTTTGAAAATAGTACTTTATGGGTTCAAATATGAATATTAACAGTGAAAGACCAGCATCTTCATGAGCCAAAAGCCACAAGGAGGACTCTAGCCATAGCGGTACTGGGACCTAGTCAAGAGGAGGGCAGATCACCAAGAGTGGTACAGATGCTGCACTGGGACTGGGGAAGAAAAACGGGGTCCAAAGGTATAGCAAACAAAATGAGGTCTGTCAAAAGAGAGAAAAACAGGGCCGGAGGGTTAGCTCAGTGGTTCCGGTGCCTGCCTCGCAAGCGCAAGGTCCTGAGTTTGATCCCCGGTAACCACATATAATGCTGGGCATGGAGACACACCCACCAACAATCAGCACCGCATACCACAAAGCTGGACGTGGTGGCTCATGCCTGTCATCCCAGCATTCAGGAGGCAGAGGCAGGAGGATGGCTGAGTTCGAGGCAGCTTGCCTGGGCACCATAGTGAGCTCAGGGCCAGCCTGAACTACAAAGCGAGACCCTGTCTCAAAAAAGCAAAAAGAAAAAAAAAAAAGAGAGAGAGAGAAACAGAGACCTTCTCTGGGGACCATCTGGGTTCTGGATCCACATGACACAGGCTGTGGGAACTGAACTGATTTTATGAAAATCTCTTTCTCAGTATCCTTTGCCTCAGACACAAAACTGAGTGGAAAGGGGAAAAGCAAAGAATAAAAGACGCAAGAATAGGATAACACCATGACAGGTATAAATCAGGTCATATCAGTCATAACTATTAATGTTAATGGCCTCAATGGGCCAATTAAAAGACAGACTGGCAGAATGGATTCAGTATCCTTTGTCTCACATGGAACTACTTTGACCATGATTAGTTAATTTCTGAGAACAGGTCTCTGAATTGAATTACTATAAATAAATAGAACAGAGAGCCCTCACAGAGAACAGACAATGTATTAAGGGTTTCAGAGATGTTCTATGCCAGGTGGACTTGCAGGTGAGAATGCTAAAGTCCCGGAACATGTCCTTTAATCAACCTACGAGTTAGTGGGAAAGCTAAAATGAGGATCAAACATCCCTAAATATAAGGATGCTATATTATACCCACTCTGAAATAATGGCTTCCATGACCATGCGTTTCTATTTTCTGCTGGCTTTGTTGATGTTAGCAATATTTGCAACCTTGTCACCAATAAATTTTGAACTTTGAGTAAAAAAAAAAAAATGGTAAATATTACTTCCAAAATAGTCTCAACATTTTTCTCTACAATTTTACACTGGATTACTGACATCTTCCCCCACCCCCACCCCGTACCAGGGATCTAACTCTGGCCCTTGTGCTTCCAAAGTAGGTGTGGTACCACTTGAGCTAAATCCTTGATACATTTTTTCCTGATGCACACTAAATTACTGCATGAGAATTGAATGCTGTTTAATCTAGAACCTAAATAAGAACTCTCTCTTTTTTAAACAATGAACTAAAGATGCTGTGGTTTGTGCCAATTCAAAGGTAATTTGTGAAAAAGAAAGAATTACGGTTATGTCCAAATTATCAAAGTCCTTAGAGGTCATATCAACTTTCCCCTCACTTTACAAAGAGGCTAAGTAAGCTATAAGAAAAAGGAATTATTCAAAGTTGCACACTTATTATGTTAATGAAAATGATTCAATTATCTTGCGTATTGTGCCTCATCTGTGTCAGTACTGGTTAGACTAAATATAACAATAACTCCTATTAATGAACACAAATGATGTTACAATACACTACTTGCAGACTAGAGTTTACTTTTCCAGTTTTACAGATGGGTCAGAACAAAATGGCTTGTCATCCAGTCTGGCCATTTACTTTACCGTCTCCATTGTCCGACAACCTCGGGAGGGTGAGCGGAGACATGGAGATGCAGAATCACAACTCCCAGTCTCCCTTTAGTTGAGAAGCTTCTCTCGCTTATTATGGCAGTTACAGGCATTTATATAGAATGGCTTGGGATGTGATTGGGTGCTCTCGGCAGGGTGTGATTAGGTGAAAGTGGGGAAGTAGTATTTA
Source organism: Thryonomys swinderianus (assembly GCA_004025085.1). Classification (NCBI taxonomy): domain Eukaryota; kingdom Metazoa; phylum Chordata; class Mammalia; order Rodentia; family Thryonomyidae; genus Thryonomys; species Thryonomys swinderianus. The sequence goes on from PVIC010016943.1 coordinate 13,142, forward strand.
GCAATATATGATTGGTCTGCGTCACCTGCGTCACCTGCGTCTGTGCCTCGCTCTGGTTTCTTAAAGGGCCATTGCACCTATTCTTCCACCAGGAGAGAGAGAGAAGAGAAGTGAAAGCACCTGGAGAAAGGTTTGGCCACAATGGCTACTGTTACTTCTGGCTCCCACTTATTGCAGGACTCATTCACTTACATGTAAAATAGGGATGATAAATATTCTACTTTAGAGCACTATGGAAAGAAGTAAGCAGATAATCAATTTTAAAATTACTTTGTAAATGAAGGCTGCTCCTTAAGTTTTCCCCAAACTCTGGAAAATGCAATGTGAAATCTTTGAAAGACACGCATTTCAAGCGATGAGACAAAATCAAGCTCACTGACCACATAGTGATTATGTACAAGATGTTAGTGATAACTACATTAGTTTAACTTCATCGAAGACCCTGGTGTGTTCATTCAGGGGGAAGGAGAGTTTAAAAAGCCCAGCTGCAGAGCTGCTGGTACAGTTCATACAACAATCTGAAGAGAAGAGAAATTTACTTCATTAAAAGGAAGGCATTTTCTCTAATGCTGCATATATCCTGGGGGAGAATAAATATTTTTTAAATAATGAAAATTCTAAACTACTTCCAGATCACATTTCTGCACTGCTCCCAAGTCCTCCATAACTTTTCACGGCTTATCAAATAAAATACAAACTCCTCAGCCTGACATTCATGGCCTTCTGCAATCTGTTCTCAATATACTTTAACAGCTGTAAATTCCAGTACTTTGTTTTTGGACCAGAAATTATGACCAAATCAGATTACTCGCCACTTCCCAGTATCTCTCCTGTTTTCATTGTCCTAGCCCAACCTTTCCTATAAGCAGAAAGATCTAACTAAAATCTCAACACCAAGGGTGTTACTTATATTCTGGGGAGGGCATGAGAGACACTTGCCACCCAAGAGCACACATTCTAACGTCTTTACAGAAATAATCTAAAGATAAAAAGTAAACAAAAGGATTTTTGATGAGAATATGCCTATCGATCTGAAAAAGACAGCTGTTCTTTTCTTAAACAGTTTATACAGACTGGCAATAAAGATAGAGAAATATTGGCTTGATATACACCCACTCCATATGTTCCCTACCTGTTCATGTTAACTTTATTTGCTAAGTTAAAGTAAAATAAAGACCAAGTCTTTCACGACTTCTTAAGAACTTAAAGGTACAGCTTCACAAAAAAATACACAGTAATGTTTAACTAGTATATGCCGTGAAAGAGAATATAAGCTATTAGGCCTTAGATATATGATTCCATATATGTCCACAAATAGACCCCAACTTTCAAGGTATGGTTGAAAGAAATGGTGAATTTTTAAATTTTGAAGGAGTTTATTACAGGAAAAGACACATTGTTATTATTCCCTTCAAAGTGCTCCTCCTCACGTTGAACACATTTATCACATCATTCTTGCTGTTTCCTGAAACATTTCTCAAGTCCTCTTTCATGATTATCTTTAGTTGTGCTGACATGGCTGTCTCAATGGACTCCCTGAATCAATTCAAAACACTTACCCTTCGTGGTCACTTTGACTTGAGAGAGAGCCAAAATCACATGGTTCCAGACCATTGGATAAGGTGGACGAGGGCACATTGATGTATTTATGAGCTTGCTTTTCTGCTGGATGACACACAATAGCAGCATCCACCATACTTTTGATCACACCAGATTTCACAGAAGAGGACTTAAAGAGCTGCTTCAGAAAGTGGCAAGGTCACTTCTTGGCCTTTTGGCCAAGATCAAGTGCAGAAAGTGGCACGAATGGAAGGATAAGTGTACTTAAAGCAAGGGGGAATACGTTAAGGGGAATTTGTGGCACTGTATCTTTCTAGTACAATTTTTTACTTAAGCATTCACAGTATATTCTGATCATCCCTTGTTAAATGATTCATGATTCAAACTTTGTAAAGTAGGATACATTCTTCCTTTTAAATACTAGCACAACCAGTGATTTAGATCAGGTGGTACCCTGCCTACCTTGGAAGGACAAGTGCCTGAATTCAATCTCTGGGACAGCAAAAAAAAAAAAAAAAAAAAAAAAAGAATTACTGGCACAGAGGATACTAGTTGTCCATGCAAAAGCATACAAGCCCTATTCCAGCAAAATACCTGACAAGTGAACTTTCTCGACCCAGCCTGAGAGTCATTTATAACACTGGCTCTGCAGAGACGATTTTTGACACTAAAGAACAGGAAACTGCAGTATGATAAATACTGTCTCTCGCACTACTATTTGCTTCTCACCCTGCAGCTACAGCCTAGGTAATGAGCTGGCTGCCTCTCAGTCAATCCTGGTGACTGATACCCTAATAACAGACATCCCCAACTGTCACCGCCTTAACCAAGTGGTCAAATTCAACATCAGTAACACTGAGACAACCTTGTCTCCTGACATGGTGCCAGAGAAAAACAGTGTCACCTGGGAGGTGTTCCTCATCCTGGCCTCACATTACTATCCTTGTCCTGTGTCACAAATGCTACAACTCCCCCCCCCCACTTCCAAAGAGGAAATGTCAGGGCCAAATGATATTTTTTAATCCACCAGTTGCTAAAAGAAAATTGTATTTGCCCCATCTTGATACAGTCCACCCAGTCACATGACTGGGATGTTAATTCAGAGTTTGAGGAAATACTCTTTATAAATAAATGTTCATGTACATAAAACATCAGCTAGCTAGCAGATCTGATATGAGGATTATATATGAACTGACATACATAAAGCATAAAGGATAGTGTTGGTACCTAGTGAGAGCTATAAAAATTCAAGGTTCAACAGGATGGACCATAGAAACCATAAATCAATGGAGGTCAGGAGAGTGTCTAGTATGAAACGATGTCTGCAACGTGATATTGTGTCAGGAGAGCACTGGAAAGGAATGAGAGTGAACACGCAGATGAGAAGAGCTACTGTGTGCAAAGGAAAAGAGCATTGAAGTCCCCTAAACTGCAGGCAATACAGGAAGGTGGCCTCAAGCTCCATGCAATAGTGATGCAACTTCTGAGCTTCAAGCTGGTACAGCCATCACCGAGCAGGAGGCAGGAGAGATTCCTACTCAGGGTGGGAGCTTAGGAAGCTCAGTCTCTCATCCTTGCCTGAAAATTGATGATTTGATGAGCGAATGTTAAAATGGTTGATGCACTCATTCTGTGATGGCATATAAATGGCAAGGCTGGGACTTGTTACACTTGTCCCTCAGATCACAGGTAATACAGGTCCAGGGCCGGGATTTAGCTTAGTGGTTCCAGCGCTTGCCTCTCAAGTGCAAGGCCCCAAGTTCAATTCTCAGTACCAACCCCTCCCCCCAAAAAACATTAATATAAGTCTGTCTGTAAGTGCCAGTTTATTCTGAGTTTAAGAGGACTGAAGGGATAAATTTCCAAGTGAATACACTTACAAGCACTGACACCTTTGATCTAGTGACACTAAGTCACACTGTGAATCAGACAAGAAAATAATAGACACCTTCCCACCCTCTCTTCAGTTCCCAACCCCGGTTACAAGCACATAATCTCAGTGCAGAAAAAGGATGAACAAAGTGCCACATTCTTCCCAAATTCTCGTCTTCATCATACTTTCAAGTGGGCAAGCATGAGGCCTAATCCCCAGTGTCATTCATTTCCACTTCCAGTACATTCTCCTCCCTTGCTATTCTGTTCCTTTCCCAGAAGGCAGATAAGCAGGAGCTACATTCACAGGGCTCTCCTGACCTCTGCTTTTTGTATGAATTTGATCATTTTGGCTGACAAGCAGCAAAAGAAAGGTAAATTCTCCGTGTAATGCTTGCATGGTATTGTTATAAATCTCCTTAGACTGGCTCTTTCCTCCATAAAGCTTTCTGTTCTTGAAATCTTGAACTTGTTTTATATGACACATCAGCTGCTGATCTGAAGTTCCTTCTGGTATTCCCAGTGGTTTGTCATTAAACCTTCATGATATCTGTCTTTGCAAATCCACTCTTCTCAAAAAAATCTTAATTGGAGTATCCAATCTGTATTATTTGGGACCCTGATTGCATCACAAAACTGCAATTAGGCTTGAATGGAGGATTCATTTGATATTTACTTGCTACTTAGGTACTATTGACCCATTAAGAAACTGCTGACATTTGACTATTTTTACTCAGAAAACTACTGTTTCAAGAAGGTTCAAAACCTCTACAGCACGAGAACTAGCAGAAGTCAACAAATGGCATCTCATGCTATTAAAAAGCTTCTGCACACAAAGGCAGAGCAAAAAGACAACCAATAATATGGGAAAAAAATTTACCAGCTGTTTCTCAGACAAAGACCTACTATCTAGAATCTATAAAGACCTTAAAAAAATGAGCCCCCCCCAATTTAAAAACCCAATTAAAAAATGGGCATCTGAAATGAACAGACACTTTTCAGAGGAAGAAGTCAAAGCTGCCAAGAAGCATATGAACATATGCTCAACATCACTGGTCATTCGAGAGGTGCAGTTGAAAACAACACAGATTTCATCTCACTCCACAAAAAATGGCTATCTCGAAATTAGCCAGCAACAAATGCTGGTGAGGTTGTGGAGAAAAAGGAACGTTTTCCACTGTTGATGGGAATGTACACAACCTCTATGGAAATCAGTGTGGAGATTCCTCAAAAAGCTAGAATTAGAGGTCCCATTTGACCCTGCTCTTCCTCTGCTAGGAATATACATAAAAGAATCACTAGATTCATATCACAACGTCATATATACAGTCATGTTTTTGCAGCTCAGTTTGTGATAGCTCAATCTTGGAAACAAGCCAAATGCACATCAACTGGAGACTGGATAAAGAAGATGTAGGTTTTTTATATAAAATGGAGTATAACTCTGCCATAAAGAATAAGTTTGAGTCATTCATATTCAAATGGACATACCTTGAGGACACACTCGTAAGTGAAATAAATAGGTTCCAGATATATAAATACCCTATCTTTTCTCTGGAATGAGAAACTGAAGATGTAAATGAGTTCTGGAATGTATGATGGATATTGTGAAATAGGAAATATTCAAAGGGAAATTGGGTGGAGGGCTAAGTAATAAGAGGAAAGAAAAATGTGATGGTTAATAACATAAGGGAAATAAAGCTTATGTATATATGGGCTGGGGTTGTAAGGGTGGGACAGGGGAATGGAAAAAATGAGAATTAAATCATGTCATATACTGGAACAAATTCTCAATGTTGAGTGTGATTACGATGTATATATAAAATGTACCTATTTCACAATTCTGAAAATTAAAAAAAAATTTAAAATTCTTTTAAAAGAAGAATATGGGGCTTAGAATTAGACAGTGGTTTCCCAGAACTATCTCTGCTACTAATATTCATACTTAGGAAAGTCAGTTTACCTTTCTGGGCTTCACTTGATTCATGTGCAAAACGGAGGATCAAATTAGGTACTCACAGTGGGGTTTCCAATATTTGCTATTCTAAAGTTCTTTAATCTTATATCCCTAACTACACTGGGTAGTACCTTGAAAACAGGAAGTATAACACTGAAGTACTGACTAAAGTTTCTTTATATTTGAATCATTGGGAGCATTTTGTAAAATACTAATTGTTAGGCACTAGCTTCCAAGCTTCTAAAACACAGTCTTCAAGCATGAAGCCTGCATTTCTGCCTTCACTTGAGAATTATTTTGCATATGATTTATGTAAAATGTGACTCAATGAACCATTGTTGATTGCCAAAGCTGCTGGAACAGCAAAACCAGGTGATTCAATAAAACAAGCAACTAGTAAGCGAGCTAAAATGAGGCGGTAAATGGATTTCTTCAAAATACAAAGCATAATTAAAAGGTATGAAAACAAGCAAATGAAGCAGCAGCTCTGTTAAGTATCAGAACTATCAGGTTGTACCACGTTTTACTGTTTGTGTTGTTCCTTTGTTTCCAGTAAATAAAAATACAGTGCTAATCCTAATGTACAAAACCAAGATGTTAGAAATTTTATCCTGCAAAGCATAAATTGTATTGGACATGTGACAAAGGAAACAAAGCTTATGTATATGGGGGGGTGGAGGGAGGGCAGGGGAGAAAATGAGAATAAAGATATACCATGTACAAGTACAAATTCCCATTGTTGAATGTGATCATAATGTATATCTAAAATGTACCAAGAAAATCAATTAAAAAATGTTTCTAATTCAGGAAACAGGCAGTTATTATGTCCCTGAATTAAAACAAAGGATTTCATGCTGTTTTTTTCAGGCAGGATTTCTTGGCCTCCTCTTTAGTATAACTGCTAAAAGACTTGACTATCTGGTTTTGTTTTTTTAAAAACACTAATAGGATGAAAACAAATCTCTCTGTGGAGAGAGATAAAACTTAAAAATCAGACACAGAACGAATATAACAAATGTTCTTTATAAAAATCAAAAGCACCAAAAAGGGATGATTTTTTAGGATTATAAAAAATATATAATTTTAGAATTAAGTCTTAAAAAACTAACACTTGAAGAGGTAAGATTTACTTATTCAGATTTAGAATATCTTTCATGAAATCAGATATATGATGAGTTAATACTACAGAACTCTTTTGATTTTCAATATTGGAAGAAGGGACAAAAAGACACGTACAAAACAAGATTCTAAGGATAAAGAAGTCCAATTCTGTAGCTCTCAGCCCAAGAGATTATTGCAGAAATGCTGATAGAAAATGGAAAGACTCTGAGTACATTAAGATAAACAACCTCGCAAAAATAATTAGAAACACATTCTACTTCAAGATACATGATTCCAGGAATATGAAATAATAGCCACATGTAAAACAAAAAAGAGTTCTACTAAGGAATACAATATCCTGAGTGGAACTGAATATTCCAAATCAACAAGTCACTTCTAGTAACAATATTCTTTAGAAGTGATGAGATTTTAGTCTAAAAAGTTTAGAACTCCATTGAAGAGCTCTAAATAAGGTATGTATGACTCACCATACACTACAGAAGAAAAACTGGCTACAGAGCGGAGACTGACTTAGAAAGCAGCAAGACTTCAGGACAAAAGACTGATTCAAAGATCTCCCGGTGGTCCAAGTAGTAAGTAGGAAGATGCGGGGGAAAGTGAGTGATTTCAAGGGATGAGGAGAGTGAAAATTACAGATCTGGGTGATTAAACCTGGAGAGCGAAGTTTAGAAAATTGGAAAATAAAATGATTCCATAGTTTTCATTTAAGCAACTGGATGGAAGGGGTACCACTGACTAAATGAGTGAAAATGGAAAATGGTTTCTGATTGTTCATTTGTTTGTTTTCTTTGTTTTTCTAAGATGATTGTAGGAGATAAAGATGATGAGATAACCTAGGACATGCTTAGTTTAAGGCGTCTGTGGAATAACCAATGGAGAAGATGTGAGTCGTCAGTAATGATCCAAGGTAATGACATTGTGGAATGGATGAGATCACTCAGACCTCTGTATGGTAAAAGATCACATAGAAGAAAATAAAGGAGAACACTGACCCAGGAAGGAAAGGCAGAGAAAAGATCATAAATTATGTGTGTAAATGAAGGCTTTTGAGAGAGTCACACAATGCTGTGAGAAATACTGAAGACAGCACAACTGTAAAACAGAGAAAAGCAGATATATAGCATTGAGAACATGCCTGTATTTTCTTTACTGGGCCAGTGAAACCCCTTGAGTCACTTGAGTGAATTAGCATTTGCTGAAGGCAGCACCCCCACCTGAGAATGCTAGGTAGGCTCTGCCCTGCTGCACAGACCCGCGGGGAGTGAATGGAGCAGGGTGGGGGGTGCCGGAACCCTGCTGCTCCATAGTCCCCCATGCAGCCAAACTGAGGCTACATGGAAGTGAAACAGTGCCTTTGCCTAACTCTTCCCTTTCACTATCTGGCTGCCATTACAACCTTACAGCTTTCCCCATAGAGCACTTTCTCAGAATCCTTTTGTCATCAAAAATCAGTAAGTGGGATCATACCAAATTTAAAAGCTTCTGCAATGAAAAAAAAAAAAAAAACAGCAAACCAAGGGAGTGAAGAGCCAACCTACAGAATGGGGAAAATATGCTAGCTGTTCCTCAGGCAAAGGACTAACATCTAGAATATATGTAGAACTCAAAAAAATTAAACCTCCCAAAATAAAAGACCTAATCAAAAAATGGGCAAACAAAACAGACACTTCTCAGACGACAAATGGCCAACAAATATATGAAAAAATTGCTCAACATCTCTGGCCATAAGAGAAATGAAAATTTGAAGTCTGTGGAGATACTATCTTACCCCAGAGTAAATGGCTATCAAAGAATCAAATAATAACAAATGCTGGTGAGGTTGTGGGGTGAAAAGACCCTTCTACATTGTTGGTGGGACTATAAACCAGTATAACCACTATGGAGATCAGGACAGAAATTCTTCAAAAAACTAAAAATAGAAATTCGATTTGATCCAGGGATCCCCCTCTAGATACCTTCCCAAAAGAGTTCGAAGTCATTCCAGGGATACATGAATACCCATGTTTATAGCAGCACAATATAATAACTAGATTTTAGAAACTACATATATACCCATTAACAGATGAATGGATAAAGAAAATGTGATACTTAAACACAGTGGAGTGCTACTCTGCCATAAAGAGGGGAAATTCTGAGTCATCTATAGGATGTTAAATGAAATAAACCAAACAAGCTTAAATATCATCATTTCTCTTACATGAGAGAAGAAATAGATACAGACAAAAAATGACGGCAAAGTAGAAGATAAATAAATAGAAAGTAGGGAAATGTCCAAATAATTTTTCAAATTATCTATCACATTGTTTCAAAAGTATTTTAGCTACTTACCAATCCAATTATTTAAACACAGGACGACCACAAATTGCATACTATTTTCATTAATTTTTATAAGATAATATAACAGGAAACATGAAAACAACAAGTATAAATGTGTCTCATGCAAACATGAATGGACTGGTTGAAATGACACCTGTCCAAGTGACCCTCTGTATAGTTAAATGAGAGAGGCCTGGGGTGCCCTGCTACATGTCTAATCTACATGCTAATTTGGATAATTTATACTAGTAGTTTTCCTTAGTTTGCTGAAGAGAAAGTTTTGTGCTTTTATGTGTTTCTTTGTTGTTTGTAAGAATTTTTGTCTATGACTGATACTCTGAGTAATAATATGGCCATTCTTTTACGATTACAATGCAGTATATTACCTATTATTATACTCTAAATATTTCATTATAAAATTTTTAGTTTTCCCTGAGGAATTTTTCTTTATATTTTCTTTATTAATATCCACTGATACTACATTAACATAAACAAAAGAATCATTTTGTCATGCCTTACTTAAAACACCCAGAAGTTATCTCTGAAGTCAAAGAAATAATGACAATAATAGTACACTTGTACTTTTTATGTATATGTCTATATTATGTTTTATGGCTTTGAAAAGTTAAGGAATTGAATAGTAAGGGTAGACAATTGTTGGTGTTGGCAGCAGAGCCCACACTGGCCACAGGGATTCCAGAAGTTGCCTTCGTGTCACAGGATAAAGTCGGTTAGCAAGTCAGACAGCAGTGGGTGGAGCAGGAAGGGCCAGCTGGGGTGATAAAGCAGAACACTCTGAAGAAGTACGGCTGCGAGTGGGAAGGAAAGACTCACGGCAGCCTCTGGAGAGCAGACTTCTCAGTTTCAGAAGGGAGATTCCTAACTGTGTTTAAATGCTAAATAACCAAAGCCAATGCGAAGAACCAGGGGAAGACCTAAATGAAAAGAAATGAAATTCATAGGAAAAGACTGGCAAGAACTACTTTTAAGACACCGCAGAGAGGATTCAACTGAGCTAGGGAGTTGTCCACAAGGATTCTGACATCCCTTTCTGCCTGGACAGTGTGAGCTGTCTTGGTTTTTCCCGACTACAGGATGATATATGAGTATCTGAGAGCAAGGCCTTGGGTTCATGCAGGGGAAATGTCTGGAGTGTTCCTCTGACACAAGCTCTTAACGCGTTCATCTTTTGTTCCAACAGTTAAAATTCTTACCCTCCAATATCTTGCTTCACGAAGTCCCCAGGTTCTTGCCGTCTTGATTCCCCTTGGCCAGTGGTTTCAGGGAGAACATTAATCAGGAAAAGAAGCCCAAAGCTGGTCATGTAGAAACGACACATTTGTGTGATTATCATCTTAAGCATCAACTTGGCAAAACCTGTGAGAGCTACAGTACAGGAAAGGGAAGGACACAAGAGTAGAAGACAAAGGGAGGGAGGAGGAAGAGGTTACAAAAAACATTTATTAAACTCCATTGGGACCATTTAACTTCTACAGTATCCACTTACACACCATTTAACTTGACAGGCCCTTTACCCAGCTTTACCAATTCAATCAAAATTCATTCTCAACATGTATCTCTTGTGAATACATGAGAATCCATCCAAAAGGATAAGTAGAATAGCACAAAGAACTCCACATTAGCAACCAAGAGTCCTAAATTATAATTCCACGTCTCTCCCTATCTTCCCATATGGGCGAGTGAGTTGTAGAATTTCTGCCTCAGTTACCTCTTAAAATCTAAGAGTTAAAAATTGTTCTTCATGTTCTCATTCTTTTTCCCTTAATCCTGCTTGCCTTACAGCATCACAAAGGACTCTGCCTTGGTTAATTGTGCTATGATGTATAAAATTGCAGCATATTAAAACCTGAAGTCTCCCTATAGCATTTCTGACTGATTTTTCATATTGACAGATTTAGGCAACTTTCCACAGTATCAGAGGGTCTGTGGTAGATATTGTTTTCTCTGAATCAGGAGGAGAAATGCTGATGTTGAGACACCATGGATCTGTAATAAGAATGTGGTATTTCCTCAGCTATGAGAAATCTTAGGGGCAAGCAAGCTCCTTAAGATAGGAATTAAATATAAAGAAAAACAGCCCAGCACAGAAGTTCTCAAAAAGTCACCCAAATACATCAATGTTAGAATCCGTGATTTGGAATTGCCTACATGCAGGACTGGCTGGTTTACAAACCTGGACCAGCACGTGTTTACTCAAGACATGGAGTTCATGAAACAGCCTAGAAACTTGCACTTACCCGCTATCTCCAAACTGTGTGGCTTCTTTGAATTTGAAGCAGCCCATAAAGAAGACCTAACTCTGAATCAATACTGTTCTTTTTTCAGTCAATCAGTGAATTAATTTTCAAAGCGAAAGGAGGGATAGTGAACCATTTGTAGGAAAGCATATACAGTAGATCAATATATAAAACAGATACAGGTTAAGGGTCTTCCTGACTGGTGGAAACATTAGGAAAAAAAAAAAACCCTCCTTCTAAATCTATCCCCAAAGTATTCATCACTGGAGTCTTTATCGGGTTATCTTCACAGGTCCACTTCTGGTATGTGAAAAACTGCAACACTAGGGAAGATGGACGCCTGGCATGACAAGAGACCTAAGTAGGAGGTAGTAGTAACTGTGGTACTATGCTGTATGAAAGACGTAGTCAATAATTGGTAAGTTTTACTGCATAAAACAAACATTTCTTAGGTCTAACTTAATAAATGTGCTATGACATTCATTATTCATGAGATGTACAAGAGTTGTTGGACATTTTACAAAAACAGAAACTGACAATTCAGAAAAATACTGTGCATAAGTGAGAAAATACAGTGCATCATAAGACAACTCTGGAGCAAGAGCACCATCCATCATACACATAACCTTGGTGTACACTCACATCTCCATAGTGCCTCACAGACTTTAAAGCTGTATGATCACATGACAAGTGTTAATTCTCAGCTAACAGTGACACAGGAACTGGAACTGGCAACTATTCTACAGAAACAGAGAGAATGTGGTAAAGGGTATAAAATCTGTATTCTGAAAATAAAACATAGAATGTAAGACAACCATGTCACATGCTCAGAAAACCTGAGTCCATGGGTAACAATCGTAGGTAAGAAAGAAGATGACCATGTGGCATGAATGATACATATTCAACCATGCTATTGCATTACATAGTTTAATAGGCTAGGCTTTGATTATACTATATAAGTAGCAAGCTGACACACTAAGAATAGGTGACGATGATATAGAAGTAAGTGTTCACAATTCAGGAGGAGGAAGGTCTAATATACAGTATGATGTATAAGAAGACAATATGGAAGTCATTGTGGAGATTCCTAAAAATAAACTAGGATTCACGGTCCCATTTGGTCCTGCTATTGCCCTGCTAGGAATATACACAAAAGAATTAAAAGAATCATATCATAGTGACATATGTGCACCCATGTTCATAGGAGCTCAGTGTGTGATAGCTCAATCTTGGAAACAACCCAAATGCCCATCCACTGGAGACTGGATAAAGAAGATGTGGTTTTTCTATGAAATGGAGTATTAGTCTTCCTTAAAGAGTAATAAATTTGCTGGGCATGGTGCCTCACGCCTGTCATCCCAGCACTCGGGAGGCAGAAGCAGGAGGATTGCCGAGTTCAAGGCTTGCCTGGGCTACATAGTGAGCTCAAGGCCAGCCTGAACTACAAAGCGAGACCCTGCCTCAAAAAAAAAAGATAAATTTTAGTCATTTATACTCAAATGGACATACCTTCAGGACATATTCATAAATGAAATAAATAGGTCACAGATGTGCAAATAGCATATCTATTTTCTGTATGAAAACTGAAGATGTTAATGAGGTCTAGAATGTATGATGGATATTGTGAAATGGAAAATATTCAAAGGGAAATGTGGTAGAGGGGTGAATAATGTGAGGTAAAGAAAAAATGTGATGGTAATGAAAAAAGGGAAACAAAGTTTATGTATTTAGGGGGTGGAAGATTGTGGAGTGGGCAGGGGAATAGAAAGATGAGAATTAAATCATGTCATATACTGGTACAAATTCCCAGTATTGAGTGTGATCATGACGTGTATATACAATGTACCAATAAAGAAAAACATTTTTAAAAAGTTTCCAAAAATAAAGGAATGTCTGAGTCTGCAGATGAAATGGCCAAAAAGACAATATTATATGAAATCCAACTAATTATATGTTCAAAGAACCATTATGCATTAGAAAATAGTCATTATACACAAGAATGCAGAAGAGGCTGGACATAACATGTACCCCTCTGGCAACCATAGCATTTGGTAATCCTATGTGTCAGAAAACCATAGTATATGAGCCTAACAATTAGAAAATAGAGTGTGTGATGAAACACAGGCCACTGGCCTGGTGAACAAGAACATGAACATACTTAATGTTATAGCACTTTTTACTTAAAATGGTTAAGAGAGCATATTTTATATGTTTTGGCCACAACTAGAAAACAATTTATAAAAAGCATGCTGCTAGAACAGGCAGCATTGGCAAAATAGCAAATATGGCTGGGCGTGGTGGCTCACGCCTGTCATCCCAGCACTCGGGAGGCAGAGACAGGCGGATTGCTGAGTTCAAGGCTTGCCTGGGCTACATAGTGAGCTCAGAGCCAGCCTGAACTACAAAGCGAGACCCTGTCTCAAAATTTAAAAAAAATAGCAAATATGCACAGAATGATCCCTTTGTCTGTTAGGTGTGCAGAGAAATATGGCACTTTTACATGTATTAGTGCTGAGTGAGCACACACCTGTAGGACTTGATCAGATTACGAACAAACACAGCACTGTGAAAAGTGTGGTGGGAGTCCACATGAGTATGGTGTACAAACTGACACTGTGGCAGCGCCCCGTGAGCAAGCGTCCAGAGAGTTGGAGATAACTGTAACGTGTGTGCAGACAATCACAATACAGTGGGAGGTGTTTGGTATGTCTCTCGACCATGAGAATGCACACTAGTGTGTGTAGCGCGGTAACCATGATAGAGGAATTGAGTACTATAGCTCAGGAGCGGATCCCTATGCCATGGGAGCGGACAGGGGTAGGAACAAGAAGGAACATGGTGCGGGAACAGACAATCATGCTTCAGGAATACACAGGCATGGTCAAAACGTTTTCACAGGAGCAGAGAGGTACCATGTTGATGAAAATGGCATAATGAAGAATTATATCCTTGAAGTAATAATTATTATGGTAAATAATTTAAAATATATTAACACAAATATAACATTCATGGTGAAAAAAGTGAAAATTGCAGTAAAGAATATCATCTAATATTTGAATATTAAACTATGATACACAAGAAGAAAGTTAAATCTAATGCTTACTTTAAAATTAGTGCAAAGAAGCCAAACCACACTGTAAAAAAAGCGTGCATATGCTTGTATCAGTACAGAGCATGGAAAAACATTAATATCATATGAGCTCACAACTCACCACAGCAAACTAGCATATGCCCACGGTTAGGAAATAGGAGACAACCCTCATGCAGGCTTAGATAGTCACAGTGTCTCGGTGGACCATCTATAACATGAACACATAATCAGGACACATATTCAGGCAATTATCATGGGACTACACAGCCAAATTAACTCAAGCAGTAGTCTGCATCAGAAGCTGACCAGATGCCAATGCAAGCTCTTAGAGTTCACAGACTACAGAACCTTGAGCCCTAAGAAGCTTTTTTCTCAATAGATTATCCAATTTCAAAGACTCTGTTTCAGCAGCAGAAAACAGACTAAGACAATGATCTAATTTGCCTCTGTGCCTCCACTTTTGCCTTTTCTAGTGCACAGTAACCATAGTAAGGTTTTATAAAAATGTAAGTCAGGTTATATTTCCCTTGCTCAAACTTTCCCAGTGGGTTTTCAATGAATTCAATGTAGCTGCCATATTCTTAAGAATGTATTTGATTTTTTTGTTTTTATTGATATATACTTGCAATACATTATATGTACTTATCTATATCTATATATAACTATTGATGCAGATATAGCTCTAGGTATCCTCCCCCTAATTCTTCCCTATACTTTACTTTTGTACTTCAGAAAGTCTGTTTTATTCTTTATTTATGAATATTCACATAAAAAGAAACCCTGTGGTACTTTAGTGTATCTAACATACTTCAACATTACAGTCTCAAGCTCCATCCATTTTCCTACAAATAATTCAATTTGACCACTGGCTACTTCTGACACCTCATTGCTTTCTCCTTCCCACCCCTGCTCAGGCCAGAGTACACTTATTTTCATAGCTTGAAGTACACTCGTTTTCATAGCTTTCATGGTGCTTGATATGCTGTTACTGATGCTCTTCCTCCCCGATCCTCCTTATCCAGTTTCACTTCATTTGTAAGACATACCACTACCTAAAATGACATACATTTATTTTTTATCCTGGTGGGCAAGGCTGCATTGCCCTCTGCGGGACAGCTACCCTCTAAAGTATCTGTTAAGGCAAAACAGGGTGAATGTTCATCTGACTTCATAGCTGCACAATGCTGCGAGTCCTTCCGTTTTGAGATAGAGTCTCAGGACTATCTTTTCCTTCCAAACCTTTCTCGCATACATCCTTCACGACATGGGAAACAAAAGCTCAGCGAGCCTCAACTTCCCAACAGAAAACCCTCCCTAGCTTTCTCTTTAAGCACACTGGGATTTCTGTCAGAGATGCTGCTTCACCAGCTTCACTGTGAGGCGGGGCCTGTGCATATTCTTGCACATTATGCAGCTGAGAGACAAGAGCAGGATCTCCTTCTCTCCTTCGTGGCATTCCAACCCTTCCTTCTCATCTGAGGCCCGTTCCTCCAAGCTGTGCCACCCTGTTCCTCCATTATCTTACTTGAACATCCCTGTGGGCTTTATCATTGATTCAAAAATAGCGCTCACCTCACACTGTTCAGTTCCCCCAACATTTTCAATATTTCATTATTTGTGCAGATAATAAGCCTATCATGGTTATTTAACATGTACAGCCCCAATTACTTTCCATTCTACTGTATCAGCAATCTAAGCCCACAGCCACAGTCTGTAGCATGTACAAAATTCTTCCCACACCAAAAACGTTGAACTATATAGCCTCATTGTGACTTACTCTGTTAGTTTTCTAGTTTTTAAACCCTTACTGTTATTCCACTTGTTTTTTGAGATTAGTTTTTCTTTTTAAAAAGAGATTTAGTTTTTAATCTATTCATCTTTTCATTGTGTAACAGTCTTTGGGGCTTTCTTAGTATTATTTCCTTTCATTCCAAGGCTGGATCCAACACTAAATCACTAAAACTACTCTTTTCCTGAGCATCTTCCATAAATAACCATGCACTGTATTCACCTAGAAAGCTTTTTTTGAATTAATCCACAAAACTTCTGTGTTCTCCTAGACTAATGAAGTCTGTTGAAGAAAATTCATAACTACTCAAGTCAGTAGCACAACATATTCATTGTCTCCTTTTCCTGCACCATTCGATGGCTTTGGACTTTTCATGAACCAGCCCTCTTTCAACTCTCTGAGCCTGTGTTATTCTTCTCAACTTGCCTGTATAAGAAAAGCTCATCTTGGGCCAGAGGGTTAGCTCAGTGGTTCCGGCGCCTGCCTTGCAAGCGCAAGGTCCTGAGTTCGATCTCAGGTAACCACATACAATGCTGGGTGTGGAGACTCACGCCCACCAGCCATCAATACCACATACCACAGTGCCGGGCGTGGTGGCTCACGCCTGTCATCCCAGCACTCAGGAGGCAGAGACAGGAGGATTGATGAGTTCAAGGCTTGCCTGGGCTCCATAGTGAGCTCAGAGCCCCCCGAACTACAAAGTGAGACCCTGTCTCAAAAAAAAAAAAAAAAAAAAAAAAGCAGCTCATCTTTTTCAGTAGTATGTCAAGATGACAGGAGAGACAAGGCCTGGCAAACAGACAGGAACAAGGCTTCATGCTCATTCACCAAGATGCCTTATCAGCTTCCTGTACCTAAATCTCTTTCTCTGAGGATTGAAGGTAACTTGTGTCTGTGCATCCAGTGTGTGGGCTGAGAGCGCAGCTCCATGGCAGAGTGTTTGCCTAGCATGCCTGAGGCCCTAGGTTCTATCCCAAGCACCATTACTGAAAGTAAAACAACTCACAAGCTCCTGAGATGATGAGTCCCCAAACCAGGGAAGCTCCTCACCAGAACTGACAGGAGTAAAGGTATAAATACAGAGGCTCACCGACGAGGACAATGCTGAGATGTGGCCATGCAGGTTTCATGGTAACTTGCTGTGAGTATCGCCCTCACTCAGCCCCTCACTTCCTCATCCTAGTCCATTGGCTTTTCCCTGGAATGCTCCCTAATACACCACCCTCACATGAGTCCTAAGGTACAGCCTGCTTCTATGAAATGCACTGTAGGACATCAACCAGGTCCCAATGTACAAAACTAACTTACTTTCACATTTGTCCTTATTTTCTTTTCCTTCCATCTCAAAAAAAATGAATTTAACCTGCTCCCTTAGGATAATTCCTCAAAGTAGGCTCCTTATCTCATCAGCTCCTTTGTCCTCTATCAAGTCTTCTTCTTGTTTTATTTTAAATGTCTTGCTCTCTAGGGAGCCCATTCTGTTACAGTAAATACATAATCAAGTTTCTTTCATCTTAAAAAATACCAGTATGTTGTTCTCTAGTTCTCATTTTCTTTCCTTTATCAATCATACTTTTTGCACTAGTGATTTGAAAATGCTTCCTCCATGACATTCGCCTTCTATTTATTCTTCTGGCAGCTACATTGTGCCTTTTGTGACTACTTCATCAAAACTATCACATCGGTGGTCACCAAGAATGTGGTCATTAAGAGTATAATCCATGCTTTAGAGAACCTGTTGAGATTTAACATTTTTCCTTTTGTATTTTTTTTTAATTTTCAGCATTGATCACAAATTCTTCCAATAAAATTCTTTGGATTGGGCCGGAGGGTTAGCTCAGTGGTTCCAGCGCCTGCCTTGCAAGCGCAGGGCCCTGAGTTCCATCCTGGTAACCACATGCAATGCTGGGCGTGGAGACTCACGCCCACCAGCAATCAACACCGCATACCACAGTGCCGGGCATGGTGGCTCACGCCTGTCATCCCAGCACTCGGAAGGGGGAGGCAGAGGCAGGAGGATTGCTGAGTTCGAGGCTTGCCTAGGCCACATAGTGAGCTCAGAGCCAGCCTGAACTACAAAGCGAGACGCTGCCTCGAAAAAAAAAAATTCTTTGGATTAATGTTATCAACCTATGTATAACACACCTATGTTCCTCTGTCCATTTTGTTCAATCTGTTTTTTCAGTTTTTACACGAGTACCTACTTCTGCAGCCCCTTCACACTGAATTAATACACTTCAAACATAACTCCTTTCAACTTCTCATTAAAAAAAATAAACAACTGCAGAAAACACTGGAAGCTTGGAAGTTTGACTGCAAAGGGTAACAGATAAAGGGCAAATCTTCAACATCTGAAAGGGAATTGTGCTTCACACACTACCGTTAAGGATGCATTAAGATGAATACATTCTCCTTCCCCTAAAACAGAACATACAGACCAAAAGCCTATCAGAAAAATATAAACCAATGCCACAAGACTAATGTAGCTTAGATATATAGGGGCTGGGCCAGCCAAAAATATATTCTCCAACATGCTGTATTTATACTACACTGTTCTCTGAAGTATGAACAGGTACAGACGATATGTTTGCCCATTTCCACTATTGGCAGTAACTCATAAAACTTCCTGTTCTCAATAACAGTACTGCAAAATAAATGAAATAGAAATTTAGAAATGAAAGGTAATGTAAACAAGTGGGTTGTTGCTCACACAGTGCTCGGTGTGCAATTAAACTGAGAAAAAGAAGATAGTGTAGATATAATTAATATGACTGAATAAACAGAAATTGAAATTTGCTTTCAGAAACATAAAATACTACTTTTCAAGCTTTGTTCCAAGAAGAACTAAGGTAGGAAAATTGTAAAGCCAAAATTTTATTTTGGGAGAACAGAATGAACCTAAAGCTATACAGAAAAATTATTAATCTGGTATTATTTTTAATGTTTTTATTATTAAACAAGACAGAAAGAAAAATAATTCAAGAAAAGAAAAATCACTGGAAAAATAAGAAAAAAATAGAACTACATCAAGTTGTGATTTTGACAGCATGGGAAGGACATGTGGCAAAGCTTGCACTTTGCAAAACAAAAGCGACAACAGTTGCTTTCAGTCTTTAGACAATTTCCCCGAGGCGCACACACAGCCCGTCCCACCGTTCAAATGCCCAATCGCTGCAACTCAGCTAACGCCAGGTCAGAAGTAAGCCGGTTCCTCTCCTCTGCAGGAAGCTCTGGGAGAGCTGCTTAGTTCAAGCAGGGCATAGAGAAATGAAGACAGAAAGACAGACAGAAGGATGCCTCTAAAACTCTTCAAATCACAAGCAGGCAAGTTCTTTCAGGTCTGCAACCCAAATTCACATCATTTGGTCCAGGAATCTCAAGTCATATGTTTAAAGCAACTAATCTTAAATCCCCTTTGGAAGGTACCATCTTCATCTTCACGTGTCTTTGGGGAAGCCCATAAATACGTTTTCAGAAGTATCGATTAGTTCTCAAAGGTAACCAAACACAACAAATCCTGAGTACTGTACTATGCAAGAGCACAACACGAACAACTAGAGCTGAAAACAAATCTCACATACTTCAGATAGTGAATTTACTGTATGCAGAGTATGAAAGGTGTATGACCACCACAAAAAAGGTTAAAATATTTTCAGAAAGCAGGACATGATAAGCAATAAACTAGAAGACTTTAAAAAGAATCAAATATAAAGTCTGAAGTTAAAAAGTTGAAAAGTAAAGAGAATGCATTATGAGACACACAATAAATGTAAACAGGAACAGATTGTAGAGATCCTCTACACTACAAGAAGAAAAATTCACTAGTCGCAAAATCATCAATGCAAATAAGGAAGAAATAAAAGAAAAGCGAGCATAGAATAGGGAAAATAGAAAACATTAAAGATAACAGTTTCAAAGCCTCACACATCAGCAAAAATTTTACATGCAAATGAACTAAAAGCTCAGCTAAAATAAAAAGGTTTTCAGACTTGATTAAAAATAGTAAAAACTAGGGCTGGAGGGTTAGCTCAGTGGTTCCAGTGCCTGCCTTGCAAACGCAAGGTCCTGAGTTCGATCCCCGGAAACCACATACAATGCTGGGCGTGGAGACTCACGCCCACCAACAATTAATACCACATAGCACAGTGCCGGGCGTGGTGGCTCACGCCTGTCATCCCAGCACTCGGGAGGCAGAGACAGGAGGATTGCTG